>JAECUM010004549.1:0-22500 GCA_016617855.1 Megalonaias nervosa
AACAAAATCGCATCTATTCTCTCTGCTGTTGAACTGTGCGATATAACGCGTACAGACAGTACAATAAGGTAATACCAGTAACACAGTAACATTTCTGAGGTGCCCAAAGAAGAGGTCTTCTATTCCAGCACATTTTTTTTTTTTTTGTGTGTGTGTGTGTGTGTGTGTGTGTGTGTGTTATTATTGTAAAATCGTTGTACTCTACCTACAGTATAGGTGACAAAATTCATTATTCGTCATAAAACATCTACATCACGGTTTCATGTGACAGATTTAGGCGCTCGTCGTTTTAAATTATATTTAAAAGAATCAATTTGCAAGTTTCAAAGATAAATAAAAAGACAAAGACGGTATATTTGCTTTAATATTGACAAAATTCGTTTATTAGTTTAACTCCGTTTAGGACATACTATTTGTAATATTCCATATTCAATGAGGTTATGATAAGGACAGTCGTTGACCTAACAACAGAATGAAGATCTCACTTAGGAAATGGGAGGAAAGTGTTTTCCCAAGGAAGCAACGAGATATCCCACTAGGGCTGTCTTAAGAGTTCGGAGACAGATGCTCAAAGGAACGGCTTGTACACCGGAAACCAGCATCAGCTGTGAATTCTGACAGTTTTAAGGGAGGATTGAAAATTTGGATAAGTCTGTTATTTGTTTTGCTTAAAATTTCAAACTTTATGTTGACAACAAATTTGAACCAGAAGAGGGAAGGAGGGAAGGAGTTGGGATGGAGTGGACGTAAATAATCCAAAAGACCTTTTGAACCCCGGTCTAAATCCGACATTGTGTATATTAGTTATTTTTACATGGCCATTCATAAAAGAGTTGAAAAACCAAAAGGAGGAATAACCCAACCACCGACCCCACCCCTGTTGTTTGAATACAGCGTAAGTCACAAATTGTCCAACTGGCTGGAATAGGCAGGTTTTTGTCAGAATATACTTTATTTGGCTATAAAAACGTTGACCGAGCAGAGACATACAATAGCGCTATTGACGTTTAGAAAAAAAAAGTGATGCCTCAATGGGTCATCAAGAGACCAATATTACTAGGTTTAACAGGCTTAAATGATTACAAAGCGAGAACTCTTTACTATGATCGTATTATATCCACTGCAGGCAACAGCAAGATGAAAGTTAGTATTTTCATGTAACCAATATAAATATACATCTGCCTTCTGCTGCTACCAATAATTTTACACTTGTCGTTTGTAATATGGAAAGATAAACAAACAAGATCGACAAAGGAGCCAGAAATGAAAGTGGCCGTGTATATATTATTTTACTCCGAGTCGGATTATTTGTAGGAGCTTATTTTTTCGAAGGTAAGTAACAATACTATAGCAGTTATGGGCTTCATCCAAAACTCCCAGCACAAAATTTAGAAACGCACATCATAAAACGAAAACCTCTTGTGGAAATCAAATCAACTAATTTTTAGTCAGGTATTTTCTGTGATTCCATTTTAGGAAATACTTCACAAGAAAAACCAGGTTGGCGAGATAAATGACTCAGATTTAAATTTTTTCACGAAAATGAACCCCAGTCTTTAGCACAAACAACTTCATCTCCTAACTCATAGCAATTCTTTAAATTTTCATATGTGGGCATTCATGTATAATCTGCATCATATAGCCAGTATTGTGCTGACGTGCCGTTAAACCACTCGTACCAACCTGCATTTATACACACATGAAATTCAGGTTGAATAGTATCAAGCACGTAAATTATGTAAATGCATGCGGCTGACCTTGTTTGCAATGTAGCGGGCGTATATTAAGACGCTGATAACTGTTTACATTTGGCAGTTTGTGTCTGTTTGAGCTAAACTAATTTTCGTTGTTTTGTTTTCCACGTTGGAGCGCTATATTATGTAACTAATGTCCATTAAGTAATATACTGTATTATTACGTGATATTTATGGTATATTATGAAGATATGGTATTATTACGTGATATTTATGGTATGCTATCAAGATATTCTATTATTACGCAATATTCATGGTATTTATCAAGATCATTTTCACAGTTTAAATATCACTGTTCAGAGAATGATTCAAAATATAAATGTATCACGAATATAAGACATAAAGTGCTTATAACAAGTACGATATAAATCACAGGGTTAACCCTGACAACACTTTAAAACTATTTACGCATGCGTTAGGGAATTTATGCGAGGTATGATGGAGTCTCTTTTCCTGTAAACTTTTTGGTGCGTATCTCCATTTTAAAGGACAATTAATTTTAATTCTTTAGGTCATATGATCTACTGATCAAATCAGCTTTCCGTTGCGGTTTCGATAGCGCGGAAGGTGAATTCAGAAAAGGTGCTAAAGCGTAAATTGGGGTAATTGACGAGACGTATGGCTGTATGTATTCGGATTTTTGTTTACATCATTCGCCATTTTTGATGTTTGTTTGGATTTAACATGCAGATCAAATTGAAAAATAAGTATTTTCAGTATTGTTTTATCCACGTAACAATAACATAAAAAATAAAACCAACGAATGAGTCCATTTATTACACTCTTTTTCGTCTTATACGGTATGTCTCATTGTTCAGTTTCCTAGCACGTTTACTCTATAGACTTTGTCCAAATAGTTATGATATGCTGTAACAAGATAGCAGATTTTTGGTTCACTACATATAATTTATGTTCAATACAAAGTCACGAAAGTGGCCAGCATCAAATACAACGTTTGTCTTTGTTTTAATTATGTACCCATATACTTTGACTTTGTAATATTTGCACGATTGACCTAGGGAATTCTGTCTTTTCACTCTCTATCTTCCTTTCGACTCTATCGATGTCGTAAAGAGTAGGCTGGTGTATGCACATTTAATTTTACAATCTCATCAAACACGTTAAATAGTACAGAACCCTGTGTTCTCATTCACTTTCTTTCTGACAATAACTTGCACCCCTCTTCTACATGCGTAAGAACATAGCGCATAAAACCATACATAATAAAGCTAACGAAGTCCATTCTCACACTTAGGGTAGTCCTACACGTAAGACCTCGACTCTCATATTTATGTTTTGGGCGTCTGGGTCTTACTGTCTAAATAACGGCGCTGTGTAGCGTGTTTTGATGTCGACTAACATTGTAACGAAAGTAAAATTTTCAGGAATATCTCACACAACTCGCAGCCAATAACGACGCATTTCTACAAAGTAAAGTCATAATGTTTTAGTCAGACTTTACTTACTTTGATGTCTTTTCTCAAATAAATTTAAATTGTGACATAAGAAATGGACCTTAGTTCAAGTTTCGTTGGCTTTCATTTTAGTTGGCTGGAATGCGATGGAAGCCGGGAATACCGAACTGGGGTTAAGTTCAATTATTCTTCTTTAACTAAACGAATAAAAATATATTAGTATTGAAGAAAGTGTTTAGATAGCTTCGTTTCGTTTATCATCCTTTTAACCGACTTCCGTATTCCCGGCTTCCATCACATTCCAGCCAACTGAAATGTAGGCCAACGGAACTTCAAAATGTCCATTTGTTTGTGTGGGAATTTGAATTTAGCAGGAAAAAGACAGCAAAGTAAGTAAAGCCTGCGTAAAACATTATAACTTTAATTTGTCGAAAAGCACCGTTATGGGATGCCTAGTGTGTGAGTTATTCCTGAAAATTTGATTTGTCGTTTCGATGTTAAACGACATCGGAACACGCTATACAGCGCCGTTACTTGGGCAGTAAGACCCAGACGCCCAGCCATAAATGTCAGCGTCGAAGTCTTACACGTAAGACTAACACTTAGGGCTGATAGGTACAACTACCTACCCTCACGACACCATTAAACCGATACTTTTTGAAAGAAACTAGAACTTGCATTGACAAATTTCGGACTGACGGACTTAATTGTCAAAAAAGGCTGGTATTACAAGTGGATATGATGCTGTCTTTGCTTGTTTGTGGATAAAATGCGAGGCAGTATAATGACGTCACTAATCGCTATGCCGCTATGGTGACTGGAGATCTCGGCTCAGAACATACACGGCCCATAACGGAGCCGGCCTTTTACAGATTTCGACAATACGTATTTAATTAAGAAATCTCCTCATAACGTACTCAGCCCATCACGGAGTCGGCCCACGACAAAGTCGGCTTTTCCTTTGATCTTGCATGGTTTCGTAAAACTTGTTGTTACTGAACAATAAATAGCAAACATTTTATTGTTATTGGTCACTGAAATATAAAGTAAAAATATCGCATGGTTTGATTTTTCTTGTCAACTCTTTACTCTTGGAGTTAATCAAATTGTATGTCAGCGTGGTCACGTAGGCTCATTTACTCAGAATAAATTAAATATTACTTGTTCTTCTACAGTTTAATACAAATATATCTGAACCAAATCAATTCAGTACTGGTTGATGAATGTCATAAAAAAAAAAAAAAAAACTTGAGCTGTAAATTGTTCATGCTATGGACTTTTACAGATACTAAAAAGTGGGTCAAGAAAGAGAACGTCGAATATTTACTGCTGATAATAGTTGATAAAAATAAAATGTTAATTATGGTTAGTATTGACAGCAGTAATAAGACGGGGCAAAGATACAAAATTTTATATTAAAAATTGCATAAGAATTAGAAATATTAGCTACGTCTCCGCGATAATCTTTTTTTCTTAAAATTAAAAATATCTATTTAACTCAGTTAACATAGCGGCCTTACAAGGACAGCGACGTTGCAAACTTAGAATACTGTTAAATATTTACTGTTGACACAAAATTTACGGTACACGGTGGGAAGTGCGACTGTAGTCAGATTCGCACGTGTCAACACATATTTACAATCACATGTAGTAGAAATGTTATACCTTCAACTCAGTTAACTATCGGCAAGACAAGGACCGATTTAAAATGTTGGTTATACAGCATAAAAGTTAGTTAATCTAGGATTGTGATGTGTTCCCTCTTTTTTATTGCAAAATAAATGACCGTTGAAAGAAACGTACCAAGATTAACAAAATAAAATGACCGTCGAAAATGAGTATATTGCATCCACCTTTCTATCTATAAATCGTGACCAAGTACGCAATGGGTGGATTTCGGCAGGCCTAGCTGGTTATGGGCCGAGAACGTTAATGGGTCGACTCCGCTGTGGGTCGAGTAGTTCCAGAGTCTGACGCTATCAAACATGCTTGTGGACATACTAACAGGACAGAATAACATCAAATTAATAAGTATCCACTGTATTAGTTTCATATCAGTTTTTCCAGGTGCTCAAAGGTAAATCACCATGGTATAGAATAAACATATGGCAATGGCTCGACGTTCACAAACCTTCGAATCTGGTTTAATATTCGAAGAAAACAAGCACAATCGCGAAGGTAAGGTAACATTTAAGCGTTGATTTGTTTTAGAATTATTTATGTGTGTATTTGACACGGTCTCTTATTTAGATCCACACAGTGTTTGCCGTATTTGCTTCTCAAACAATAGTAACATCTATACGAATCAACGTAATCATTTATTGTAATTTGGTACATAACGATACTTGTACATTTCAAGTGTCGGTTCAAGGACGGCTTCACTCTATATACATGACGATACTTGTACATGTCAAGTGTCCGTACAAGGACGACTTCACTCTATATACATGACGATACTTGTACATTTCAAGTGTCGGTTCAACGATGGCTTCACTCTATATTCATGACGATACTTTGACATTTCAAGTGACGGTTCAAGGACGGCTACACTCTATATACATGACGATACTTGTACATTTCAAGTGTCGGTTCAAGGACGACTACACTCTATATACATAACATTACTTGTACATTTCAAGTGTCCGTACAAGGTGGGCTTCACTCTATATATATACTTAGATGCACTGGTAGAGTATTCAACTTAACCTTTGACATCGTCATCAATTCGTAGGCAAGTACAATGGATATAGAATAGGTGACCGATAGACTGCGTGCTGATGCAATTTTCATGCACATTGTGAAGTGCCCCGCTTGGTACCAGCCTCCGAAAGGTAGAAAAACTACTTTTCATGAGAGCGTCACATGGTACAGCCAATGAAGTATTTTATAACAATAACGTAACAAGGCATACATGTGCATTGAGCATAAAATACTTCAATAGCATTTCAGAAGATCTAAGTATGAATAAGAAAAGTACAAAAACTTCATTACAGCATGATCATATGTCTCATGTTTGTCTCTAATTTTACTGCAGAAAGATGAGAATGAAACAATTGAATGCGTATGTTTTAAAAAGGTTTTTGCTGGTTGTTGTATATTAGAAAAATTGTATTGAGTTACATTAATTTCTTTGATTTAAGGAAATCCAATGTGTATAATGCACGCGTCAGGTTACGGTATGTCAAAAGCTATAAAGAGCACAAAGTTGTAAGCATTGCATAAAGCTTCTATTTTGCTTTTGCTTTCTACTTGTTCTGGAAATTGCGCGAGGAACAGCTTAAATTATAGTTATTAGTCATTCGTCATGAACGAACGAATACATTCTCTGATATATACATAATCTAAGTACAAGTCGTTTGTTTTAATATATATTTCCAGACTTGTTTTTCTTCCCAAGAATTGTCAAAATTATATTAATTCTACCTCTTGTTTCAGCACATGTAGGCATGACAATATTGATTCATTCATTTTGCTTTGAAAGGACTGTTTGCATCTTTTAAAAAAATTTGGGCACAAACAATAGAGCGAACTCATTTAAACTTTCTAACATAAAACCGATAAAGTTATGAACTTTCGGTAAATCACACAAATGTAAAGTGCATCATTGCGGAAAAAGGGACATGCACTTGTATCCAGAGTAATGAATGAAAATGTAGTAGACGTAAAAGAGTTCAGAGTCCAGTCCTACTCCCCAGCACAAACATTTAGTAATTTAAACAATTGGTTTTGCACACGCCAACCAACATCCTCCCACTAATAGGCTGGTCCAAAATTCTATTTGCCAAGCCGACTAATGCCACACGAGACCGACCCAAACTTGAGCTTTTACAATGTAGCCCTGCAACTCAATAACTATAACATGACCTATCATTGGTTTTCACAAACATGTGACACGTGTTTATGATTTGAAGAAATAAGTATGAGAAGGTAGAGCGCTTCAACAAGACACGATGTTCAGTGGCACAAACAAGTGTGATAAAGAGGTCTATGTTTAAAAATTCTTTTGGCGTGTAATGCCGTATCCATGCTACACAGATCAGGATGGGCTTCACTTTCCTGTCAAAGTGAGAGACATTGAGAAGTTCGAACGCCTCTTTTCGAGCATCGTCTTTGCCGAGATGGGCGTCTGTCAAAGCATTTTGATGGTCAATTGGCGTCGCGCTATTGTTTTCATTTACAGTGCGGACTGCTAAATAGGAGCGGTTTTAAGTCGATAGACCCTTGATGACTAGAACTTCTAGCGGAGAACTCACCAAACAGTTATATTATGGAGTAGTTTTCGATTACTATGAGGAGCAACCAGCAACAGAAGCTGCATACGTTGCTTATCTCGCATACGTAGCACCATTGGCCGCAGCAGGTTTTTTGTTTTTAAATTGTGAGCCGTGCTGAACACACCGGTTAGGGCCTTAATAACGGCAAGCAGCCGTCGCATCCAGTCAGTGCTGCGCTTTGTAGTTTCGCTCTCTGAAAAAAAAAACACCTCTTGAGCGTATTGGTACCCTAACCAGACTGGTGTACAGTTGATCTTTTCACAATGTCTTGCGCTTGGTAGACGCCGGCCTCGGCCTGCCTCAGATGCACGCCATACATGACCAAGAGCTGCGACACATACCACGAACTCCTGTCCTGTGTCAACCAGCGGAACTATGGCCAACCTTAGTGCTCCCCCCCCCCCCGCTTTTAGACGCGCGCTAACACTTTGCAATGTTGCGTGATGGCCAAGGGCTTAGTCTCCTTATAATAACCGGTGGTTTCACGTGGGTAAGCGCAGAACTGTAAGTGTATCGCTAACACTATCATGCTTTATAACAAGAAGTCGGCCATGTTCACCTTTTATGAACTAAAACTGTGATAGGAGGATTTTGCGCTGTACGGCAGATAAATGTTCCACATGGCCTATTTGCTTAGCCTTTCTCCGGCAATATCTTGTGAGATTTTTGCGTCTTCTGCCAGCTTGCTGATGGCTGCAACTCCCTTCCATTATCCTAGCGGGATTTAGTACATTGCTGCGAGCTTAGTATTTATCGAAATAGTGTGAATGATGACATGTTGAATTTACATGTCCTGTGCGCAAAGACCTAACGCTCGGAAAAGCGACCTTTGCTACGTCTTCGAAGTCTAGGTTACTAAGGTCGACCGGTTTCATTCTAAACAAGTGTTTAGCAATAACTGTAAATCCAATCTCAAGGCCACCAAGTAATACTCCATGGCAAAGGAGGTTTCTGAAGTCTTTGCGGCATTCCAAGGACCTGTTGCTTTATGCTGCCGCTCTGGGACACCAACACACCCCACACATCGTCGGACGGTTGCAAAGGCCGCATAATGTGGTATATGCAAAGCCAGCTGTCAAAGATAGAACGATCCATGGGGTTTGAGATGGTGTTTCTCTATCTTGTACTCATGCAGTCATCGCTCAGCCTGCCTGTACTAGAGTGGCCTTAGCGTCATCTTCCCTCAGAACACCGTTATTTCATCATAGCAGCAAGAATGTTACCGGCAGAAAGTCTTCGTTGGCGTTCAGATTGTTACGATGCCGCACCCATTTTTGGATGCACTGACGGTTCCGCTCATCGTTTTATTTTTTATTCTGAATTATTACATTTTGGTTATATAGCAGCTGAAATTGACGCTAGTATCGGACCGTACCTCAAGTCAAAAAAAAAAACACCTGGGTGAGCAGATTTTTTAAGTCCCAGGCACGATTATTGCAGTTAACTATAGGCAGAGTTGCTCACGATCATCACGTACAGGCCAAGCAGAGACACTCTCAACGATGTAGTCATTCTGGCCTCTTGTTCAGGATAGTATGTGGCATTGGTTTTGACAAAGGTCTTCATCGCTTACCGTCGTTAGGTCCGCAAAGGTAAGAGGCCGCCTGCGTATTCTTTCAACGCTCCAGAACCTCTAGTTCAAACAGGCGATTACGCTGAAGTGCTAGTGTTTAATAGTGGCCTTCGTTGTGCCTTCCTGCTAGGTTGCCTACCCATTAATATCCGGGTCACTCACACTTTTGCCATTACTTCTAGGAAGTTTTGGATATGTTTTACTGATCGTCTGACCTTTTAAGTAGTATGTAGCCTCAGGCTACAACTGTTATGGCGTGGCTGGTGATGCATACAGTATGAAGCCCCCACATCGCTCACCATCGCATACTTAACTTAGACTCGTTCTTACTCAACACCGACCTGCGATGAGCAGGACTCTGACATTTAGCCACTTTTCTATGTAAAGTTGCTGGATCATGCGGACAAGCACTGCAGAGAACTACTGGATGTGTGTAGTGTTCCTTTTTTCAGTGTTCTGGACTACCATAAAGTAGTCATTAAATGTCACCTCACTCAGTTGTGAGGCGGTCTGAAATGCCGAACTAGTAGTATGGCATATGATATTTTAGCAGCTCGAAGTCGAGCTACACAATCAATCTGTTTCAAAACGTGGCGGAGATAGTTGCGTCGGATTATGTGGCGGGGGTGGCATTGCCACCGTTGATACATATAGCAGCCGCGTTGGTCCTCTCTTTTTCCGTCAGACATATCTTTGTTGACGTCATCAGTGTCGGCGTTATCGATGCACGCAAAATCATTTCCCTCGAGCTTGACACTTATCGTCTTGACCATGACACGACCTAGATTTTCAATGATCATGCGGTTTGTGTGAACCGGTGAAACTGTGTCACCGCTCAGAGCAGTTGAATACTAGCTCGGCAGTGCGGGGCACAATGACGTCGTTGCTGCCGAGGTTGAGAAATCTGACAATAAGTAGCTAATTTTGGTCTATTGTGCTTGGTTTATTAGTCTCGATGGCAGTGCCCTGGGCTCCCTTTAAATCAAGCGCGCGTCGTAGGAAGTGGAATGGGTCGAGTTTGTTTCCATATTGAGACATGCTTAGTTCTGTTGGATTCGCGTGTCTTTTCATTAATACTGATGTGCCTCATGAACGCTCGAGTTTTACAAAGACTGAAGGGGGCTATGATCTTGAAATGAAAGAGGTTTTTAGATGGGATGCTGATGCACCAGACATAAATTTACCGACCGTCCCAATAACTGGTGACACAGAAACTGGAAATCCGGCTTCAACACCTTCATGGAGACGAATTAATAACAGCTGCAATGAAATTTTCAGTGAAGGGTTGATTAAGTATTTTTGTGAAGGAAAGTGGTATAAAAGATTGGCATATCTATACCGAATATGCTGTAGAAAATAATTTATTATGTCTTTGGAGATATAACACAAAATACGAAAACGGATAGTCTGTTAAGCCGTACGCTCTCCACACTAGTAAAGGCGGTTTGTGAATGGCTTACACAGCTTGATAACCATATCGCTGTAGAACAGAGAAAGCAGAACAGAAGCTGAAGACAAATCGTCGCGCCAGGACAGACGATATCGATTACATGATCAAAGTGTACCGCTGCGTGAGGCTGCAAGCGCTAACCTAAAAGCCCCTCGAATACAATTTCCTACATTAGGGAGACCATCATTATAATTAATTACGAGGATACAACACCCGCCTATCGGCTGCAAACTGTCTTTCATAAGCAGGGCATGACAATCGCCAAGTTTCTCATGGTGCCCGTTTTGTTGTGCACTCAATTACAGGCGGTGGCGGTAAAACCCCACCCCCTCACCACGACGCCCAATCTTGACACGGGTAGCGCAAAAGAATGGATAGAAAAACATCTGGTCTGGACGCTTTAACGCTTGGAGTGACGGTTTTGGTAGCGCTGTCTGGCATCATTGGCACTATAGTTTCATTCCTCCTTAAACACGACGGGCAATGCCATCGAATGGCTAACCAGGAATCTGGTGGTACTTGCGATCACAGTAGCTGTCTCGTTCTTTGCTCTTATCCACTCTCGCTTTGCAGGCAAACGACGCTATTAAAAGTATCTGTGGCAATGCCATCTCCACGCATTAGTTCCAACACTGCATGCTGTATTGACCAACTCGCTAGGTGGACCCGTGTTCCCAGAACAGGTGTTATTCACCAACTCAATTTCGTACGTAGCGTTTCGGAGATTTCATTCTGAACACTATGGTACAACGTTTAGACTGCGCATGGCAACAAAACATTTGATATGACATATGGGCGATCAATCAGTGTCAAAATTCTCGATCAGTATTACAATATAAATACGTTTCGAAAAAGTAATTCAGGCCTCTCTGCCTGCAACGATGCAGACTACAAAGTGGTGTCAGGGTGGCTGTTTATCACAATCCAATCACTGAGCCAAACAAGTAGCTCTTTCTCAGAGAGCTGCTCTTCTCCAGCTCTGTTTGTGCCTTAGACATGATCTTCACCAGCACAAGCGTGTACACACCCTCCCCCCGCCCCCGGAAAAACAGTACCCTGCTACAAATTATTTCCGTGAGTTGTGAACCCGACATAAAAATTCGTACTATCTCGTATGGAGAACCACAATGGCGCAGATTACGTGAATGTAGCATCCATGAGCTTTCGCTGTGATGTTTAGTAAAAAAAAAACAACCAGATAAGATGCTGGAGTTGGAATGCAATCAGGGAAACAATCAGCTTCTTTGACTTCCCTACCGTTATGCGAGCAACAAAAGGCAAAGAGTTAATGGTGTAGGTCAACAGGCTAACAAACTCTTCATACAAATTAAAGTTTCTGAGCTTGTAGACGATATATATTGTCAATATATCCATTTCAGCTGCAAAGGTTTAGCGATTCTGGGACTTCTTATGGGGTGACGATGAGCAACGGCTCCAAAAAGGAGAATCACGCAGTAAACTAGGTGGATCACATTGGCACCACACGAACAACTATGTCTCTGGGCATCGGTGTGGCAGGAATTTTAATATTGTCAACAATCAAGACAAACCCCACTGAAATTATCATTCAGATTACTGCGTTGAGCTGTGATCTGGTTTATGTGGCTCGGAATTTTATTTGCTGGCTACTATCCATGAAAACAATTAAGCACGATAAAAACCGCCGAAACAGTTCAACACACCTGCAGATCACAGATCTACGTCGCTACGTGACAACGCTGTCACCAAAATGGAGCTTGAACTTAGCATAAACTAAGTCAACAAATGCAAAATATAAAAATGAAATACATGCTGCATCGCACAAGATATACTCTTCAGTTGTAAGTGAAAAATGTCTAAAACAAATTTTTAATCAGCGGAGGAGTCAAAGCTCGCAAGATCATAAAAACCTCGCAGGAAATATCGTAGTAAGCTGTGTGTTGTCTAAATAATGTTAAGAAAAATAAAACCGCCGGAACGACAGTTTTCTGACTCAAGGTATATTCCCAGCACACCTCCGACATACGGTGCTGTCTTTTAATCGCTGGGAGAAAAAGCACTACCCAAGCGGCCTACTTTGCATTTTTGCCTGCTTTTTATAGCACATTTGAAAGATTCGTAGACACGCCTTATTTGATAGGGCCTACATATTCGCAGTTGAAAGTGGTGAACTGCCAATGCCATTGTTAATATTGTCGTTTCAAGTTTGATGCGTACACGCCTAAACCAACCATAAACAAGGTTGCTACAGTCGAAGTTGCCAAAAGCATTAAGGACTAAATAAGAAAGCAGCTGACTGACATTTTATCGACTGGGCATACTACGCACCTCGAAATAAGAGATGACTCAGTCTGGATATTTACTAACGAAGCTATCTCCTTTCCACACAAAGTATATTCAAAGCTCTTGCAGATTTGGGCCTCTCGCTTCATTGATATGGATACTGCATACAAAAATTATCCTGCATGCAACAATCTTGCAAACATTGTGTAAAAGGAAGTTTAGGTTTCATAAAAGGTTATAAATACTTGAGTGGGCTTTATTTATAAGCCTTTTTCAATTTAAAGAATAACAAATACAAAACACGGGGAGTACGAAAATATTTAAAGTAAACGTCATACCTTAACGTATATTGTTATGGTGTAAATTCATGAATTATCATCTAGGCCATATTTTTAACTTTATCACCTCATCTGGCCATAAGGCCTATGTGAAATTATGACAGAGTCCTAACTACTTGTCATAAAGAACTGGAACTAATTCAACCGATCTTGGCAGACAGCATCCTAGTATAGACCGCTGCCACATTTTTACGGCCGCCGTTACATAAAAAAAACACAAATTCTGTAAGGCATTTTCTCTATAAATTCTCAACTCTGTTACAAAAAGTAACATAATATATCCTGGACTAATGGGTTCTCGTACAAATGGTGCAGATCCAGAATAAAAGACCTTAATGCAGATCCACCGTCAAATTTCCAAAAACAAATAGAATAAACTTTTAATGCCTTCTCCTCCAGTAATGCTTAACAAAATTTAACAGAAGATTTCCTGGGCAGATGGATTTTCAAGCTCATACAAATGGCGCAGATCCACCATGAAAAATAAAAGTGCAACATACCTTGGTGCATATTATCATTATGCAAAGCCAAAGATTATCAAACTAGAGAGTTTTTATTTTATTAGCTCTTTGGGCAAATCAGCCATGGGTGATTGTGGTATCGTCATACGAGTAGACTGAGTCTTGCGTCGTGCGTCGTGCGTCCTCCGCTCAAAGTTGATATTTTCAACTTCTTTTGATAAACCACTTTAACATTTTTCACCAGCCTTAGTAAAGAACATACTGGCATAGAGGCTTTCAGATATTGATACCGATTTGCCATCCAATATGGCGGCCGTTATTAAAATATAGAAATTGTTACACAACTTTTTCTCTGCAACTGCTCAACCAATTAGAAAAAAAATTGCAAAAGGCATCTTGACCTAAAGAATTCCAAGTTGGTACAAATGATGCAGATCCACCATCAAATTTGGCCGCCGTTGCTATAAAATATAGAATAAATTTGAAACGCCTTCTTCTCAAATATTGCTAAATAATATTTGACTAAATGAGAGAATGAGCATTGCTGAATATTCTGATCTCTATTTCAGATGTGCCTGAAGGAGACGAGATCCTTGACGACGAAATATGCCAGAGGAATAAATCATTAGAAGACAATGCTGACGTTTTACAAGTAGCCATGAATTTGCATTGCTTTTGCCACTTATTACAAGCAGTTTAAGGATTTTTCGTGTCATTATTGGACTATATTGCAATATAATTTGGAAGAATGAAACATCTAATAATATAAACAACTAATAAAATAATAAAAACATCTAATAATATAAACATACAATGACATTAACATCACAATATCCCTTAGAACGAGGGCACATATTGCGTCATTCGTGTTTTTAGTTTGAAGGGTATGAGGTTTTGAAGTGTAAATCTTAAAAGGTGCATGAACTACCAAAATATATCATAGAATCTATTGATAATTCCTTTCCGAAACCAATGAACACATAATGAAAATGAAGAGTTCAACCCTAAGAAGCACCAAACGGCAATCAGTTTTTATTCTTGTCCTGGGACTAACATCATTTTCAATATATGGCTACCTTCGATACGAAAGATCGATGTTAAGTACCCATTATTATAGCAATGTAAGCCAACAGTTTTGTCGAATTCCAGACCTTAACCCATGGGATCCCTCAATAAGTACGTACATCAAACAAACAGAATCTGGATGTCCTAACGTGCCTCCTCTTATGTCTGTCAATGACCAAGGCTTTCTCCAGTTCAACGAAACATCGGCTCGCCATTTTGGAATAAAAGCTGCAGATTTGCACTGTACATACGCCATAGTTCAAAGGAATGGTGACAGTGATGTCATTTTTGAAGACGAAAAAAGGATAGAGTTACCTTTCTTTGTTCCAGGGCGTGTGTTTCGTGTTCAGTGCAAAAATAAGACAGAGATTGTTGTTTATGACTTCGTTCATATGAATGTGGAATATTCGGAGCCTCTCTCAGATGAAATCGTTACACCGGAGGATAACCAAACATATAGTTTCTTCTTTGTTGGCATTGATTCTGCATCACGCTCGCATGTGCTACGAAACCTGCCACTCACGTACGCGTATCTTAGGGATGAGCTACATATGCATGACTTCAAGGGATTTATGAAGGTAGGAATAAACACTTTCCCAAATTTATACCCTTTGCTGACCGGAAAGAGTGAATCAGAATTTCCATTTTATCTAATTCTCATGAAGTTGGATTCAATGCCACTCTTATGGAAGGAAAAAGAATTCGAGAGATACATGACGCTGTATGTTGAAGACAGACCGGAAATAGCTCTGTTTAATTTTCACAAAAGGGGATTTGTTGACCAACCCACGTCATATTACTTTCGCCCAGTGTCAGTGACTATGGCAAAATTTACTCCTGTGATTGTCTCTCCGCTACCAGAGGTAAATTCCGAATGCTACGGAAATTTACACCAATACAACATTGTTCTTGAGTTTTACCGCCGATTTTTGGAAAAATACAGAAGTAAACTTCGTTTTGCTTTTTTTTGGAATAATCAACTGAGTCATGAGAGTTACACCTCTTTGGGACAAGGGGATCGACCTCTACTGCAACTGTTCAAATCAATGAAAGAAAGAGGTCATTTAAACAATGCCATCATGATTGTATTTAGCGATCATGGATATCGTCTGGGAGGGCTGAGTACAACCTATGTGGGTCGACTTGAAAACAACCTGCCATTTTTGTCTGTGTATATTCCGGAATCTTTAAAAAAGCGGTTTCCGTGGATACAAACAAATTTAGATCAAAACTCAAAAAGATTAGTGACTGTATATGACATCCACAAAACAATATCTGATATAAGCAAAAATAAGTTCGAAAACCTAACAGACGGGAACGTTTATTCCCAGCGTACAGCACGAAATTTACTTCTCCCAGTACCAAAAGAACGCACATGTATAGACGCCGGAGTTCCAGACAATTTTTGCACTTGCCAAACAAGTATACAGATAAATACATCACATTTCAAAATAACTTCACTTGGAAATCAAGTTGTGAATATATAAATAACTTATTACACAAATTCAGTAAATATTGTCAAATCCTGCAATTATCTCAAGTTACTGACGCCCGTGTTATCTACAAAAATAAGGAGCAGGATTTGTTGGAGAAATTGAACGTTTTTATTTTTGGTGCTGAAGAGGACGATACCGGAAGATATACGCTCACAGTTGAGACGGTTCCTGGGTTGGGACTTTTTGAGGCAGTAATAGTATATGATGAAATCAGGGAATCAAGTGACAAGATGAAAAATTCTATCAGTTTAATTGGTAATCCGACGAGAATAAATAGGTACGGCAATCAGTCTCATTGTATTGATGATAAATTCCTTAAGCAATACTGCTACTGCAATGACTGATAGGAACTGCAGACACTGGTAGCTTTCAAAGAAAGACAGATATGTACTTAGGTTTATATATACAATTTTACTTTTGGAATAAGTCTTTTTTATTTATTCCAATAATCACTAAAAAAAAGTATTAAACACATTTCAAACTTTCTTCTCCATATTAATTCTTGCATAATTCTATATTTTTCTTTACCCATGGATAAAATGATCTTCTTTGATTGAATTTGCTACAATAATTACTGTACCACATTATTTGCAAGTAGTTTCGGTATTTTCTTGGAGGTTTTATGAACTTCTGCAATATCAATGCAAGTTTTAATTTGTTCCGTCAGTAAATAATGCTCTGTTTTCATACATACAGTTTTCATATGCATGGCTAGTACTGACATTCTTTAAGGTTGTATAAGAAATGCTATTCTCTTTCATAAATGCAGTTTTTGATTTTTCTCTATGCAGGAGGTATAGTTTGTACTTGAAGGAATATTAATAAACAATACTGGTATATAGTCATTGTGTTTAGCCATACAAAGCCACATTTTGCTTGAAAGGACACTGGAGTCTTGTTGACATTAAGTCTGAAATATTTACACACGGTTTATCCTGTTGTTTTAAGACATCACAACGTGAATAGAATCAGTGACTCTTCAGCAGTGACTGTTCGTCAAATCAGTGTCAAATAAGTGGACTGTTAATAAAACGATTTTAGGTTGTAAAATGTTACTAAAAATATATGCAAGGCTCAAAACTGTGTTCAAGCCAGAACTTGCGCATACAGTTAGAAATATTATCTCCCTTTATTTGATAACTGGGTGAGGAGCGAAACAGGTACATGTAGTTCGGTTAATTTTGCTGTTAATTGTAACCCTTTTTAGAGCCGTAGGGAGCGAATACGAACCCTGGGGTAAGAAACACCCGGGCCTCTCCTGGTTCTTGTTCTAACAAAAGTTTTCTTTAACAAAATAAAAACTGATATATCCCTGGTTGCGCCCCCCCCCCCGCCCCTTTTTGTCGGACCTGATCCTTTTCACGAAACTCTTGTGTTCTATAGATACTCAGGAAAAATTGCAACAATCACCTTTTACTTATATATTTAGTAAAATATTTACGTGTAGTCGATGGACTTACGGGCAACACGTTTAAAATATTTATCGTCTGTAAGATCCTTGAATGTGCGCTATGATGGATTTACTTCCGGCTCGGTTGACAAAAAAAAGCTGTTTTTCTAATAGGAAGAGCAATTTATCTGCAAAGAAGTGTATTGACTTGCATTTTAAATGACTAAAATATGGATGCTGAATTTGAGAAGAACTTTTGATATAGATAAAACGAATTATAGTGAGGTTGGTAAGCAAACAGTTACAACACTATTATTGTAGTCATATGACTTTTAATGTGGCAGGAAATTCATTTATGGATAATATTACCCAACACACCGATTTTCTATCTTATTACCTAAAGTTAATCTCTAATAGAAGAATTTTCACTCTTAGTTATCAGTTGATCACAGTCATCACGCGATCTTAGTGCTTGATCTGAAACTCAGAATAGAATTTAATATCTATAGAGTTGAAATAAATTCCCGCTGCTTTGGGGCAGTACTTCATAGTATTTAGATTTTTTCCCATTATTGTTGTCATCATGATTTTATAGAGGCGAGTTTTCGAGGTTTTCTTCTTTTATTTGCTACCATAAGAGATAGGGGCTTTGGTTGAATCAGGGAGTAGGGCATCAAATAGATGTGGGGGGGGGGGTTTCTTTATATGCGAAGATTTTTCATCTTCTCGTGCCCTTTAAAATTAGTTTTGTACTGGGCATTTAAGTATCTGGGTTATTGGATTCCATTTTTATCTACAGTCTGTTCTGAAGTATTTCTGTACACATACTGCTTAAAATGTAGAATTCATTACTTTTGTTGAGTTGCATTCGATGGTAAATAGTTTCAGAAACTGTACATGAACACAGTATTACACATATTTATTTAAAAAGCTGTACCTTTACTTCTCCAAACAGCTTCTCAAAAATAGTATATTTGTATTTAACTATGTATACATACTCCGTTATAAGAAGGTTAATCTTAATGTACTGGGATTTTCTTACAGTGCTTTAAGGACTCACGGTACTAATTCAGTTCCCATAGCAAACCTATGCAAACACCATGATATTAAAAATTCAATAACTTAAAATTTCTGGGTGCCCATGATCAAACCTATATTCATCAGTATAGATGAAACCTGGATGTCAGCTTCTGTGTAAAGGAAAGGATATAAGCCGCGGCATTTTCTGGACCTGCATGTGTTTGAAACATGTGCTTTCAATTACGCACCAAAGAGTCAGGTGCTAATATTAGTAATGAGTGTTCCAAACTCAAGACTGTTAAAGGACTGGAATTCCATCAATAAAACAATGTCTCAATTTTTTTCACTTACAACTAGGATAAGCACTCAAAAGATTCTTTTTCCTAAAACATAACTTACGTTATTAACCAATCCTGGCCAGCCAAACTCATATATACTCTGTTTAATGTTCACCCATTTCCAGGCTGGTTCCCATTTTTCCATACCATTAGTACCGTGTGTCCTTAAGGAATTTTACTCTTGATCAGAACGGTAACAGGCAAGCTAGGCTAGTGGTGTTACCTTGTGCAACACACACTTTACTCACTTGCCTCGGCACGATACAACTTTTAAAGAGTTGCCGAGCGGAAAAGCAAAGCAAACCAAACCAAGCATTCATGGAAACAGGTTAAATGCTTCATATGATTATATTTTTGTATATCTTGATGCAGGATCTCTGTATTGCTTAAAAACTGGCTTAGGGTTGCAATGTTTACGATAAAATTGATCAGATGAAGATAATGATGATGATGATGGTGATGACGATGATAATGATAATTGTTGTTATTGAAAAATGTTTTAATCTATTTAGATTGTTTTCATTGATACTAATAAAAATGTCTGAACCGAACAATTATTATTATTATTATAGATGCTTCCCGATAAGATCACTAGCAGACGATATTCTGCCCATTTTACATGGACGATGGGCAACCTGGCAGTTTCTCCTATATGCGATCACCAAAATTAACATTTTTAACAAGGCACATTGAAGCAAAGTCTACTATAAATCAAAAATATATATACTAACAGAAGGCTTGATTTGCATTCTGTTTATGTATGTAATTTGTAGAAGTATCTTGAGATTCAATGAATTTATTTAAACTTCCAAACGCCATATTTAAGTGAACGGTGAATCTGCCAGCTAACCACAAATATGGCGACTGACGACGTATTCGAGAATTATCTATTATTGTTAGTGGTAGTAATAGTAGTACTAGTATTAGTAACAGTAGTAGTTGTAGTAATTGTAGTAGTATTTATTGATGTTGTTGTGACTGATTTATAAAATTAAAATACAGATAAATATGAAAGGCCTAATGATTTAGAATATTACCATAAAGTTTTTTTGTCGTTCTGTTTGATACTTAAATGTGGTTTCTGTCTGACGATTTGGAATATAACCAGTGACCAACTGGAATTTATTACCTTCTGAGATTGTGAAACAACTAGATACTGGTAAAATCAACATGGCAGTTAGCAATAGTAAATACATTACCATCCATCATTCCAATCATACAATGAATTCTTTATTTATATTCTCGCGATACATCCAATCACCACTGTCACTATCACCACTCTGTCCAATACCTTCAATGTCAGCGAACAATTTTTCCGCCAGCTTTTCAGGTGTTTTTTCCACTAAAATTAGTCTCGGCACACAAAGAATAGAGTACCAGCATTGTGTTGCATAGTAGAAGTAGGAAATCGATGTTTCAGCTAACTAGAAACTGATGTTATATTTTATTGTAAAAAAAACCCAACATAATATCATAGAATGTTGGATTTATAAATAAACAACCAGGTATAACATATACTAACAATACATACTGAGAGAAAGTCAAGTACCACAGTTTAGTCCCGACACCTTATACAAAAAGACTGAGATTTGTTTTTGTATTTGCTGACTTAAGAATACTACACGGTGGGAAAGCTGGCTTGAGTGGCAATACCACACATGTTGTCCTTATTTCTAGCCATCATGATGTATCCCTGCATACCCCAGCTCGTACCCCAGCTGAAACAGGAATGATGTAATGATATGAAACAGTTATTAAACGTAGCAGTTGCTTGAAACAAAGCGAAAATTAAGCAAGTACATGAGCACGAAATGGGACACTGCAATTTACGTCATGAATTTCTTACCGTGCATTCCCCTCTCTCTCTCTCTCTCTCTCTCTCTCTCTCTCTCTCTCTCTCTCTCTCTCTCTCTCTCTCTCTCATCACAAATAAATGTATATATCTCAACCACTGACCTTTAGCATGGTAGGTGGGGTCAGAGTGATTTTATATTTGGGGCGGGTTGTTTGCGAATAAGATAAATCAGCTCAGTTAGCAGGGGCAGCCACATATACTCATCGTAAGAGAAAAATTATGATCGCTATGATCGTTCGGGTTCCGAAGAACCTGACATTTATGGTTGGAATAAAATCTTTGAGAATGATCATGTCATTGCCAAAAAATTATCTTCTGCGGATCTGTCGTGCCCAAGCAAGCTTCACTGGGAGTGTCCGTCGTGCCCAAGCAAGCTTCAGTGGGAGTGTCCGTAGCATAGTAATGCAATTCCAGCGTAGCGCAAGAATACATATGCATGTAGATAGGCCTCTCTTTAAAACGACATCGTATTTGTTCATGTCTCCTGTTGTGAATCTACAGAGAAAGTCATATTGCGCTCAAGGATGATGTACGCTGTGAATCTACAGACAAAGCCTATTGTTTTTAAAGCTGATGTGCACTGTGAATCTACAGACGAAGCCCTGTTGCTTTTCAAGTTTGTTGTACGTAATTCAGTTATATTCTAAATACTAGATTAATAAATATTGGCTCGATTAAGTTGAAATACTTTTGTTTTCCTCGTCTCATCACACAGTGACGATTAATCAATCAAAGAGAAATTTGCTTGAACTCTGGCAAAATCGGATCTTATATGTCTTTGCATTACCCTGCATTGTTGAGTATAGAAATGCTTTGGATTCCGAATAGAGCTCTGACCTGCCATTTTCTAAATATTTCTTAAAGAAAACTCTACTTCAAAAGTAAAGTTAAAATTCTTCTTACTTAGTAATAAGCCAGAAACAAAAATTCCCATAATTTCAAATCAACCCTGTCATCACTAAATTACATTTGCATGAAAGTATTCCGAATAATAGGTCTAATTCTCTAATTCGGAAAAGGGTGGCGTCTGGAGAGGTTTCTCGCGTTTGGTTTTCTTTTACGCTTATATATATCTTAGTGTCAAAAAATCTTGCACACTATCCAGGTAAAGAAATGAGTAAACTCTGATTGGTTTCAGACTGACCTGTTTTTAACCAGCCAATATTCTAGGCAACCTGCAAGGCCGTATCCTACAGCTAGAACTCCGTGATCAAGGTTAGCTGAGCTGCAAGCACTCTCAATGTACACGCCAGTTTTGTACAGCTGGAACGACAGGTGACTAGCGTCTATGCCAACCGAGATAGGTCCAGCCGTTGCTACGGCCATTTTAAGGTCACTTTCACTTCCATGTTCAATTTCCATACAGCTCACTTCAGTAGCCCCTATATCTGCTTGTTTGAATTTACATACTCCGTTCTGAATGTAAAAACAAAGGAAATAATTATACATTCTTTTCATACTTTTAGTTAGGTATCTTGGGTGTTTAAAATATTCTTCGATTGCACAGAAGTTATCACAAATAGTCGTGAGAACTCTGCAAGACAAACGTCATGGTGTTGAAATGAGGAAGATACCCAAGTAAATGCACCCATTTAACAACTATAGATAATGATAAAAGAAGAGATCGATATCGGTACAACATAATATGTAGAACGAGTGGTTCAACCTCCGTATTCATGTACATTCTATGATGTTCGATTACAAATATGTCAGGTTACATGTAAACGGTTTTATACCTTTTGCAAAATATTCACCTATCCATGTTTAGACTGCAAAAGTTGAGGTTCTGGGAAGATACGATGATTCGGT
>JAECUM010004549.1:27500-170398 GCA_016617855.1 Megalonaias nervosa
TACAGTTATATATTAGATGAAGTTCCCTAGTAGAATGCGCACAAGTCTGAGCTTTCACACAATTGATCAGTATTACAAATTCAGCATGGTGGTGTCCTGATAGGAATTGGTACTAAGACGATTCTTCTGCCATCCTAGTATAAAAGCAAAAGCATCGATGTCGCAAAGGCTATTTATGGAAATCCTTATTTTGTGGAAAAAAGTAAAACGGCAAATCTATTTAAATAGACTTGAAAGAATTCTTACAAAGGTATCGTAAGAAATATTGCTGAAAATATTTTGATCATATTTGTTTCATTTCCAATCTTAACATCTTTAACTACTCACCTTATCAGGTAGTTTACTTCCAGGATCAAGGATAAGTAAACTGATTTAGTCCACTTCTCTGTTATATATTAATACGACTGTGCACATGACTGTCATATTACCAATGACAGACGTGACATTCAATTAGAGTACACTCGGTCTTTTCTCTAATTATGAGGGAAATACCTCGTGATTGTCGTTCGAAAACTAAAGGGGATCCGATTAGAGCGGTGTGCTAAAATATCGCGTGCTTTGCTCTGATCATGTGAAGCGTCTAGTGTCATATCATGTTATACATGTATTACTGTTAGTCATATTTATCAAGATATCGAGAGTTTGTGGAAACATGTACATGACTGACGTTACAATGTTATATAAATTGCAAAGCGGAGAGATAACTTCTGACCGCACATAGCGGTCGAAATGTTAGTCGTCGCAGTGACTACTTGACATAGTTCGTTATCTATCCCTCTCTCGTGTTAGGTAGGCATATGAGGGTTTTCCCGTTTTCTTGCCTGCCACAGGTAATTGGTTAATTCGGTCATTAAAGATTTATAGAATTATTATTTTTGTGGCCACGAAGATAATTAATGTACACGAAGTGGAGTAGATTATGTAATACAATTATGGCAAGGAAATGTATTCAGATTATTCTGCTTAAAATGTACGTAATATTTGTAGCCTTAATGTCGACAAGGTTAAGACCGTGTGCATAGGCAATAAATATATTTGAAAGTATTCATATTTCTACAAAAATAATTAGAAAGAAGCAAAGAAGTAGCGACGTAATACTTGGTTCCAGGGTCTAAATACAAAAGACACACAGAAAACAACTTATGCAAGGTTTCGACGACAGCAAGATCAACAAACCTCTTTTTTTCTGGATTTGTTTATATAACAACGTAACTCAACAGGAAGATTAGATGATACTGTTCTAAAATCGGTCAGAGATATTTTAACTGTAACATTTTTAAATGTGTGCAGGTTTTGTTCCAACTTAGAATTGCTTTTGTGCATAGCATGCTACGTTACTAGAAGCAAATAAGGACTTCCTACATGATTCTATAAAGCGAATAGGGACTTCCTCCATAATTGAATACAATAAATACGGACTTCCTCCATGACTGTATAAAGCGAATAGTAACTTCCTCCATGATTGTAAACAGGAAATAGGGACTTCCGCCATGATTGTATAAAGCGAATAGGGACTTCCTCCATGACTATAAAACAATAGGGACTTTCTCCATGAGTATATAAAGCGATTGGGGACTTCCTCCATGATTTTATAAACTGGTCATATAACCTCTGTTCAATTAGACTATCAGACATATTAATATCATCCTGATTGAGCCAAACCAATGCCAGACGTAATTCATTAGTATAAATTTGATCTGGAAATTTCAATTTTAAGCATCGTACGTTTTGTCACAGTAAACATAATTTTTCAATATCAAATATATTTTAGAGAGCAAGTAACTACGATCTTGTAGAATTTCTGACCAAACATTTTATCATTTATGTTTTTCGTGCTATAAGAAGCGAAGGTATTCTACCAAGCAATTCATATTATGCATCCATAGTTTTATAGTTCTTTACTGTCAAGTTGTTTTTATAAAATTTCAAAAATTAAATTTTCTACATGCATGGTAAGTACTTCCCCGATCCCCTTACAAAAGAAATAAATGACATTCTTCTGTGATTAATACATGTACATAATATTAAACATTTTGCACCTTTAGCTAAGAAAATGAACCGTGTCAAGATGAGTGCACGGACTGCAGTAGAGATCACGAGTTCCCTTAACACCAGCTGAAAGGTTGGGCCATTCCAAAAGTGAAGAAGACAATAATTCGTTCGAGTTGCAGAAATACCAATCATATTGCACATTTCCAATACATCATACATACGCAGATAATAAACTAAGAATTTAGCAGGGTTTTTAATACAAATAAGAAAAATACTACTGCAATTGGCACATTATTCACTAAAGAAAGCCAAATAAAACAATAAGACACAAGCTACATCGTTTGATAAAATATTATGATAAACATGCTTCCATATATTTAATTTCTGTTTGTTTTAATGATTAACATAGATACTTGAAGATAACTGATTTCCCAAATGATTGCAACATGACGTATATTATTGCAGACTTTTTAAAACATATAATCGCATGCAATAGATGAGCCCTTTACTTTATTTTTTAATTTTAAAAGTTGAGTATTTTAAACGTATGTACATACAATGTTCTAATTCTATTCTCTCACTCGACTGCAGTTGTAAATCTATGGTCATAGCAATTCTGACGGAGGTGGTGATATTATGGTGATTGTGACAGCAACTCTTGATTGGATTTCTTATTAAAATGTTGAGTTTTATTAAAATAAACATGTAATATATGGGTCCAGTGCTCAGGTATTTGGATTTTAACACATGTAAGGAACTCCATTTAAATACTCATATCCAGCTTCAGCAGTTTGCCCCTGGGTCATTGTCATGTTCATTTGTAAATTTTAATATAAGTTTTGGTCGAATATTTCTGTAACAGATCCCTTTTATTCTTCATATTTGCCTCTTATGCGTTTTGTGCATAATTGCTGGTGACACATGGGTGCATTGAACTGAACTGACAATAATTAAAATATTAGTTATATATTATAAAAGTATGTTATTTCCCTAAAAATGCTAAATTTCTTCTCCATTATAATATAAATATAATAATTAATACATTATAACATATGTCACTTCCAGTCTATCTTTCCATTATTTACCGTCACTTTCTAACTATTTATACTAGTTATCTGATTCCACTGTAAGTGCACAGATACTTTTTGTAGACGACGTAATATCAATATTCCCTATTTTGAGACATGAATGTGAATTACATATTCCTGTTGTCTGCATGACCAATTGCAGAGAAGACAATGCCTTTTAGATTTGCATCCATAACTAATACAATTACTGTTGTGTTTCCTTCTGGTATTCGTGCTATGGATACATGCTTTGGTGCTAGCCGTCTTACAGTTTCTAGCCTTTTGTGTTTGGATGAAAAAAAATATTTGTAATAGTGTGCCTTGCTGCTTGCCACATGTTGATATTGTATTCTTGTCTATCAATGAAGGGAATCATTTGTTTGTAAATGTGCCGGTAATGAAGGAAACATCATGATCAAGATGAAACGTACCTTGTCTGTATCTTTTATTTCTAGCTCCATGTTAGCATTTTTTAAAATACTTTTTATCAGTTACTTAATCCCATGAGGCACTTCTCATGCTTTCCACTAGTCAAGTTAAGCTTGATGACAGGTCGTGTTGCAACCAGTCATTACATGGAGTGGTATAAAAATGCGTGAAACAGAATGTTCATAGTCACGGAAATACTCTCAGAAATGGCACGCGCAATGTGACGTGTCTGAATTTCTCCGTGTCATTTTTCAGCTAACGGCGACTGTCTGTATTTCATTCTGTTTATGTGGGCCAGCGAGAGAATGAACATATTAGGATCATTTTCTGTGACCGATGCACTTCCGATTTACTGTGAATAAAGTTAAATGATCTGCACTTTCATTATGAGTTTGCTGTCATATTCGTATTCATCTTTAATGACAGTTGGATTAAATATGGATGCAAAGTCCCCAAAGATCGCAAAACGAAAGATTTCTCTGGTGTATACCAAAGTATATGAATCTAACAAGACATCGTATTTCAGCAAGTGTAATACATCGCCTTTGGTGAGTTCAAAACAATCATACGCATACATATTAATGTTATACATACTATTTTATATATACAATACTTCAAGCTTCACACACATTATAAATATTCCACTGAAAACTTCTCTTTAACTTCAGTAGGTTTGCATTTCCAACGGCATATATTTTAATTTCGTAAAATTCGAAAATGAGGCTGGTTTGTTCAAACCGTAGATTCTAATAATAACATACTTTATTTTCTCAAGCTGCATCAGCCATATTTTTTTCTTTGCGAAACTATTTAACTCTTCTTGGCACGAGAGTCCAGAATTCAACTATAATTATACAGGCACTTTCACAGAAGCGCGAATACATTGTCATACATTCTGTAAGGGCGTACATACCGTCAAAATGCAGTATTCTCGAATTTCTGCTACAATAGTGTATTCCACATTTGAAGCTTGGCTCAATTATATTCCATTAGATATAAATTGGGTTGTGTTACGACTCCATTGTCTTAACCTAAGTTACAGAAAAGATCGAAAACCAACTAATTTTGTAAAATTCAACAAGTAATTTATTTCCATAGAAGACAAAGTGAAAATTTATAAAAAAAAAACTGACAGATTGTTAATTAAATCCCAATTCGTCCTAAAAGTTCTATAACAAGTTCAAATGTATAGAGTGCCAAATTAATTCCAATGGTGTTCCAAATGAATTCCATTAATAAATGTGTTTATGTGCCTGTAGTCTCGAATGTGCTAATGTGTCAATGGCCTGGAATGTGGCTATGTGTTAACAGTCTTTAATGCATCAGAATAATATAATACAAAATGTAATTGGATGAACTCACTATAAGCCCAAATTAATAATATAGTCCAAGAATTATTAATGAGTACTTTGTAATTCAAGTGCATAATTTAAGTAAATAAATCTACTCAAATAAAACCTGAACACAACAATAAGACTGATTACATTTCGGATGTTAAGGCAAGAAAAGAATAACGTTTCAAGTAAACAACATTGATATAAAAGCTAAGACACAATAAAAGAGTCAGGCTGAAGATCAATTTCCTTTCTAAGGCACTCAAAGCTGTCAACAAGTTTAGGAATTTTCAAGTGAAAAACTAATGTCTCAGACTTAGATTCAAATAAACATGTTTGCCTCCAATACAAATTATCTGTCCATTGAACCTATAATCATAGAGAAATATTAGCTATGTATTATGTTGTTTACAAAATAAATGTCACTAGTCAGGTAGACCATTAACATGGTTTTTGACTAAGGTTAATTCCAAAATACAGAAATACATAACACAGAATCATGGAGAAAAGCCAACAAACAATGCAAATTAAATATACATTACAGCTTTCATTTGTAGAGATTGATTTCGTAGGTCAGTATTGAACTAGAACGATATGGAGATTCTACATAAATTTCAGACCAAATCCAGATTTGTTTGTCTCATGTGCATGAAAATGGCTGATGTGATCAATTACCCATGTGCCGGTATATGTCAGACTGAGACGTGTAGAACATTCCCTTGGGTAATAACGTAGAAAGATCCTCATCCTATATCTTTATATTGTTTGTAAATAAAAATTGATGCATGCAATTGATATTGACTATAGTGTCCATCCATACTCCAGTTTTGCAATTTTAATTCAACTGTTTAGATAAGATTTTTAGACGACATCTTTATGATCTGGAACCATTCAGACGCAGAACTGCATAAATTTATTGATTGCGTAAATCTTTTTCACCCGAAAATAAAATTTACTTATACCGCATCCGGTGTCATTTTTAAATGTAAATGAGATAAAACATTTAATATATTATAATATTATCTCCACAAATGTTCATGTCAAAGAAACTAATATCCACCAATAATGGACTGTTTTTCTTGTCATCCCAGGCCATGTAAAACCGGTATACCTGATAGCCAATCCAAAAAGATACGGACGAATTATTTCAGACGATTGTCAATTACAAAACTGTCCTATACGTATAATTGATTCTACGTTAAACAAAGCCCGTAATCTTATTCAACATGGAACTCTAAACACAGCAGAATGTACGATAGAGAAAATTATGATTCCTTCCATAATAGAGTATAATTCTTCATTACCAAATATAAGCTTTGGAGTTTCACATTGAAACAGCGTAAAACACAACTCTTGCTTATAGAAGACCAAAGAATTTGCAAGATTTATTTCATCAGTTTAAACCGAGAGAAAAAAGAGGTTTTTCATCATTTAAATGTAACAGACATTGGTTCTCTCAATGTACAATATTAGAGGAAGTATGTATCTTAGAAGCTCCAATAGAAAAAGGGGTGGGGGGTTTTCTGTCTTATAACACTCACTACGTATCAACTGAATTAATTTGTTTGATAAACTGTTAAAGGATGTAACACGCAATATGTTAGACAAACACCTCAACAAGTTTCTTAGAGAATGAATAATCATCGCTTTCATATTAAAAATTGTATGGATTCTCAGTTCTTCTCTAATGTTTCAATGCCTTTTAATACAAATGATCATTCTTTACGTAATTTTTCTTTCATGCCAATCGATATTGTGCATGGAGAGATGAATAGACTGATTAAAGAAAGTTACTGGATTCATCGGCTAGATACTTTGTATCCCAATCGCTTTAATACCAATGGCATTACATAAAACTGTATAACATTTTAATACAAGAATTTGTATGTTCTATACATATATAGAATTTATAAATGTCTATCTCTCTGTCGGTCGGTCTGTATGTATATATGTATGTGCGCACGCACGAACGTACGTAAGTATGTATGTATGTGTGTATATATGTATGTGTTTTAAAGTAATCATTATAATAATAATTATACGTTTTCACATGTTTCTTAAAAAATAAACGGTTTTTCTTTTTCTGAAAGCATCAATACTATTTCAAAGTTGCTTTGAACACTTTACTTGAATATCATAAACCAGAAGTAGCTGAAAAGAAAACTAATAAGTGTTATACCTGTTTGTGTAATTACTGTGTATTTTTTTTATCAGTTATTACCAGAGACGAGAAGGGTTATTAAGAATATATTAAAATGATAAAACAACGTGACATTAAAATAATTGTTGGAGAAATTGACTCCGGCTGGTTGGATTTCCTAACTTTATTCAGTAAAATGGAATAGATTTTTACAAAAGATTGCTCATCATGGATCGTCACAGGACGGAAATAACATTTATTAAAGCTCGATTTACTCAGTAAAAAATGTAGTGATTCTACCTTTCTTGTTAACGTACGTCGATCACCTTTATACATTTCCCCAAACTAGCTAGATTGTCATTACTGATCGTTTTCTCTGACCGTAACTCTTCGTCCATTAGTCTGATTAGATCAAAAGTTTGCACGCTTTACATCATTAGTATTGTGTACATCTGCTTTTTCAGCCCGGTTGACAGACATTATTAACCTGCGTTTGCAACAAATAATAGTATAATAATAAAGTCATTGTGTCTTGAACACCAATCAATTTTATGAAGTGCTAAGTTATCCATTTGTTTTGGCATGTTAAATTCGTTTGCAACAAATAATAGTATAATAATAATGTCATTGTGTCTTGAACACCAATCAATTTTATGAAGTGCCAAGTTATCCATTTGTTTTGGCATGTTAAATTCGTTAAAGAAACTGTCAAGATAGTAGCCCTATTTCTATGGCAATGTTTATAGCATTTTTCCCAAACCAGTCATGATATACTTGGAAATGTCAGAGCAGAAATATCAAATATTTCTATTATTCTAATATTTCTATATGTGAAGGATGCCCCCACTGTGAGGATTTGGTTGTGGGGGATTGGGGTAGGGTGCTCCCAATATTTTATTTAAACTATTGTAGAAGTCCCAACCAGGCTCGATTTTGGTTGGAGGTTAAATTAGTGAAAGATAGATGTACAGCTCAGAGCCCCCAGTCAGCAATGCCGACGGTTAAATGATTAAATATACAAAAAGGGTGAAATTCAATGAATAATAATTTAATAACAGTTCAATAGTCAAGTGATTCAAATTTCCCAAGTACACTCCTTCCGCTGGACCCTTTAATAGCCTATTGCATCACTTGATTAGTGTGAGATAGATTTCCACCTGTCCTTGTATTCTACTCATCTGTGTGTTCTTCTCTCCTACTTCTCTCAATTCCTTCTTCTTTTCCTCCCCGATTTTCTCCAAATTCCTTCTTCTCCTCCTCGACTTCTCTATACTCTTCTCCTCCTCATCGACTTCTCTATACTCCTTTTCCTCCTAATCCACTTTCTCCACCAGACTACATTTCCTCCTCCTCCACCTTCTATCCACCTTCTCTCCCCGACTAGACCCTTGTCGACTCCGACTGCTCTGCTAGTCTTACTTCCGTCTCCACCTCTTGAAGACTCGGGACCCAACTGAACCGGAAGTTCTGTCCCCCAAAAAGCTTCCTTTTTGAAGCTTTTCTTCCCTTAGAATCTACCTCTCTAAGTTTTACCGCCAAATTACGAGTGGCTTCCCGGAGAAACCCTATTTACACAGCGATCTGTCTAGGCATCTACTTACCTTTCTGCTTGCGAATTACGAAGTTGTAATTCGGATCTAAATGTAATCACACCCTCTATCTTAATTCCGATTGGATGTCGCTGTGAACCGATCAAATCAAACTCAGCGGACAATGTCTTCTAGCTGTCTGTCCACGTAGGGACGGATGAGAACACGTTCAGCTCACCCTGCGGGGATCCTTTGATCTCTGAACAAATATTTAACAACTAGGTGTAAATACTGCAAGTCTTTGTCTAGTTGGTACGATCTATCGCCTGGCTGGTGGTCACGGTAACCTTTGCGTAAGGGATTAACACTAGCCTGCGGCAATGTTTAGACATCAAACACTTGGGTTGTAATAATACCCTAGTTTATACGCTTCTTGGTAGCTGGGCTGAGCAAACGTGACACTATAAGTCGTGATGAAGGAAGTTTTATTTGCAGCCTAAACTTTGTTTTAATACCAGCCGGCATCATGAGATCTTAAGTCTGATTACTAAGTCGGAAACTACATAGTGAAATAAAGGAAAGGGAAATAAATGGAAGACAAATAAGAGTAGGGGAAAATTTACAGAATTATATAAGAAAGCGGAAGGCCTATATAAAATGGAAGAATTAAGAAAAGGAGGGAATAAGATATTGGACAAAATAAGAGATTTAAAAAAATGAGCTAACGAAAAAAATGAAATCATGGAGTGTATTTTTAACTATTATAAAGACTTGTACACATCTCAACGAATAGAAACAGACACCATAAATAAATATCTAGAACATGTACAATGCGAGATGATATCGGCAGAACATAGAGACATATGTGACGATTTCATCTCGACAGAAGAAATAAAAATAACCATTAAGCAACTAGCAAAAGGAAAATCACCACACCTAATGAAAAATCGGGTCAAAGCACTAGGTATCAATTTTGGGAAGGATGATGAGATAGAAAACTACAAAAGTATGATTAAAAAAAATCAAGGATAAAGTCAACATCTTGGCACTAACGCCACTTTGCATTATGGAGCGGGCCCAAGTGGCCAAAACATATTTATATTCAAACATTAATTATATACTAAAATTAGTAGATATAGAAAATACAAGGCTAAATAAACTTGAAAATGAAATAATAAAATACATATGGGGATATAAAAATTCATTACGCGGTAAAAGAAACTCTACATAGAACTAATAAAAGAGGGGGCTTAGCATTACCTAGGCCACTACTACTAAAATGCTCTGACATTATCAACAGAATTAAGACACTACACCCATAACCAAAAACACCCTGGGAAGCTCTGTATATATACTGGTTTGGCTATACAATAAGGAACAGACCAGATATATACAAAAACAATTTCTTGATGAAAAAGTTAGAGGTACCAAGAAAATTCAAAATCATAAAAGAAATTCAAGTAAAATTTAGAGACAAAAAGGAGTTATGGGGAAAACCAAAGGACGAAACATACACATGGATAAGGGAAGAGGTTACAAGAAATATAAGAAGCAAAGTAGAACAGGAAAATTAGCGGGGCGGGGGGTAAATTGGGAAAGAACATGGGGGCACTGGTCCCGAATTAAATCCATAAAAATGCAAAGCTTAATTGTCAAATATCTGCATAATGCCTGGTTAACATGAAAAATGAGAGATTAACGATAATTATGGAAATCTGTAAGAAAGAAAAGTACTTAAGGAGCAACATACTCTTCCTGGATGGAGATTTTGATAAAGATTTACTAATGAAAGTTATAGACTATATTATTAAAATCATGATGGCCTGTGGACAGGTTATACAGATAGGGAAGTAACCTGAGTTTACAGACATCACATGGGAGGGGGGAGATGGGAATACAAGAGTCAGCCCACGGGCGGGCCATACAAATAGGGAAGTATCCTGAGTGTATAGACATCACATGGGGAGAGAGGGGGGGTTGTTTCGGTTTCGGTTTAGGGGTATGTACCGGCCTGAGCGCGGGCTGGAGCCACTACCTCATCTTTTCACCCCATGAAAATAAAATACAGGGTAATACAAGAATCAGTTTAGGTTGTTCCTTCAGTGCTTATAACTAACTAACATCACGTATTTTAAGGAGGAAAACTCTACTGTCCTTATGAAAAATGCTAACCTTCTGCGAATTTTCTCTTGGCAGTTTACCTATAGGGACAGGGAACCTGAGGACTAGAAGAAGTATGGGGCACAGACATCGCCGGGCTTAGTCACAAGGCGCCACGCGAAGTGAACAGGCCTGCGAAGGAGTCCCGAAAAAACCTAGTCCCAGGATGTGGACAGACAAAACAAAACAAAACAAAAATGGGGGAATAGGAATAACTAATCCCAAGGATCATTTTCCCCCTAGCTAACATACAAACAAATAACCAAATAAATTTTTTTCTTATATTTAACTTCAGGACCTCCGGATATCTTTTGAACTGGTGAAAAATTTTGATAATTGATAAGAAACATCGGCACCAAAAAGGAGCAGATGAATAAATACAAAGGAAGATTGTGGGTTATTTCACAGGGAGAAGCACGATAACAAATAAAGATAGCGTGGTTCCCTAGTGAAAACGAAAGCTTTATGATTTGGAAAAATTTAGAGTTTTCTTTAGCCGAAAATGGGAAACGTCTCACAAAATTGCACACATCAAAACAATAGGGCTTTTCTTTTATTTGATACTAAGCAACCGTTTGCCATTCAAAATTCAAAATTCAAAATTCGAGTTCAAAATCCAGAAAAGGAAATGGAAAATATTTTTCCAACTAAATACTTTTTACACACACACACACACACACACACACACACACACACACACACATATATATATATATATATATATCTGAATATGATCCAATTGTAAGAGAACTGGGGATAAAAATTTCACATAATGCTGTCCTTACACACAAATCTATAAACAAAATAGCAAATGCACACATAACATACAAAGGAGATAGGGAACCCTTAGCAAAGGTCACTCGAAAATAAAAGGGGAAGGGATTCCGACCAGGAGATTGAAGCCTAGATCGGATGAACAACCCCTTAGAATACACTAGGGAAAAATAGCCCATTAAAAATGTGCTATTAAATAAATTTTGGATCAAAATTCTGTTGATAAAGAAAACAAACACAACATACCTTAGCGGGTCACATGATCACATGAAACACTTTTCTTTTTGGGAGGGAAATTGGGGGGGGGACATCGGTCTGGTGCCCCAAAACCCCCCCCAACAAAGAAAAAATTAAGTCGGATTAATTCATCAAATAAAATGACTACTCTTTTTCTGATTTCCTTTTCTGTAAAGCATTTCCTCACCCATGTTTCAAATTTATCTTAAAATTTTATGTTACAGAGCCTATTGTGTCTAAGTAAATGGATGGAGAAACATTTATGGTCGTACAATCCTTCCCATTTACTGAGTTGTCTACGTCAACCAAAGATTGCTTGAAATGCAGTATATATGTAATCCCCTCTGCCCATGCATATATGGAAAAATATCAAAATTTACCTATATCCTTAATTATCATTCGTATACGCTTGCAAGCGAACAGTGACTGCCTGAAAATGATCGTGTGCATGAGTGAAGTAAACCCTTTCCACGAAGTCTTTTGTTGCTTGTTGGTGTAATGTAAAGTGAGATTGCTGAGTCAACCATCATTTCAATTCATTGTATTTGATCTCCTCTATATCTTTTTTCTTTGCTGCCATAGATAATTGTTAGTACAATTAGTCTCATAACTTTCATGATCTTAGTACAGATATATCAGGTGCTCTACTGTTTGTAGCATTTCAAAATTGTGATGAATTCTAAACTTTTTTAAGAATTTGTAGACATGTTTAATTATTTCTGTAGTAAAGCCATGATTCTGACATGCTTAACGCAGTTGTTTTAAGATGACAACATAAAAGAAAACATAACATTAATATACATTCTTTTCATTAAAGTATTAAATTAAATTGATTCAATTGCTGCAATCACACCATTCAGTTTGCCCCCTGGTGATGCCTCATGGTTCTAAGGTAACAGGCTCTGGAAGTAGCCAAACCCTCGGGGGATAAATTTGCACCGGTGGTTTCGCGTGACACGCGATCTGAATCTACCACTGCTCTTATTTCTTGGTACCATGATTTCATGTTACCAATTTACAACTCATACCGTGTACTAAACTTACAAAGTCAATACTAACGACTAATAGATGAAAGCGAGCACCTGCGCTCATTTAATATAAATATTGTTAGCACGTCCATGTTTGGAGCCGGACCAACGCTGCCAGAATAACCGGGTTTTACCACTAGGGTCTCTGAAGCAGCTACATGTCAGTATTAAAAATAAGAGCATTTTTGAAATTCCATCTAAATATCTGGAGAAATACTTCTTTCCTCATCTATGAATAGCTCAAGCTTTTTATCGAAAACGTTTGAAGGATAATAAGAAACGTATAAAGACAAAAGGTAATGAGCCACATAAAAATTAGCAGATTATGAATTCAGTCAGTATTAGTGCGGAAAATAGAAGTAGTATAGTTTAGGGAGTACCTCTGTAAAGTGCTGGTAACATTTTTTTTTTTTTCCTGATAACATTTTTTTTTCCTGATATATAATTATCTTCAATTCTCTATTCTCTTTCGTAACTTCTACAGTTTCGAGTTCAATATCTTTGTCAGTCTAAACATGTAACATTTGAAATAGTGAGAGCAGTTTGTGATTGAAAGAGTAGTAATGTCGTTGACGATTACCAGGCACTTTTCATAAGCATGCTTGTGTATTTTGATTTTACGGATCACCAGATAGTCTACGGACCACGCCATAAACTATCACCAGGTAGTCTATGGACCACGCCATAAACTATCACCAGGTAGTCTACGGACCACGCCATAAACTATCACCAGGTAGTCTACGGACCACGCCATAAACTATCACCAGGTAGTCTACGGACCACGCCATAAACTATCACCAGGTAGTCTACGGACCACGCCATAAGCTATCACCAGGTAGTGGTAGTCTACGGACCACGCCATAAACTATCACCAGGTAGTCTACGGACAACGCCATAAGCTATCACCAGGTAGTCTAAGGACCACGCCATAAACTATCACCAGGTAGTCTACGGACCACGCCATAAACTATCACCAGGTAGTCTACGGACCACGCCATAAATTATCACCAGGTAGTTTACGGACCACGCCATAAACTATCACCAGGTAGTCTACGGACCACGCCATAAGCTATCACCAGGCAGTCTACGTACCACGCCATAAGCTATCACCAGGTAGTCTACGGACCACGCCATAAATATCACCAGGTAGTCTACGGACCACGCCATAAATTATCACCAGGTAGTCGAAGAAAGTGACTGCTAATAACCTGTTATCTTCATATGACTTCAAATCAACATGATAAACAACTTACAGAAACATGCAGGAAAACACATGCACACTTGTCTTCAAATCATGGCCGTCATTTATTCCAAGACAAGAGGTCAATGGTGCTCGGAATGAGTAAAGTCAACTATACATCTACATATTTAAGGTGTCAATGAAAACAATAAATACGAATATTTTGGACCTGAAAGCATAAGGATATTTTATTTTCAAAAACATGTGCACTGGTATCAGCTCAATAAATAGTTTTATCTATTTTTTAATAGCCATATTGTAATCTAGGTACAGATATCTGTTAAAATTACAATGTATAATTGTTGCGGAGCTAATTTAATGTCATATTGCCAAAGTACATGGTGTAATAATCAAAGTGTGAACTCATACTTTTAATTTCCAATATTTTCTTTGCACTAAACAGCGACAGTGCACTGAAAAGTGTGCAATTATCACAGAGCCCATACCGTTATGTGATATTTTTAAACGTACGTCGTTTTGGATTTGTTCTTCTTGGTCATTATTTAACAAATACAGCAACATACCGTTTAAAAGTTGCTTAAAGCAACCCTGCTGACAACTCTGATGCAGAGTCAGTCATTGCATGCAGACGAGATGGAAAATTAATTACTGAGTAAGGCAAAGAGCTTTAGGTCGTCATCTATCTTTATTACGATGATTTGTACGATATTCTGGCCCTTCGAACTGTAAAACAAAAGCTTAAAACCCAAATAAAATCAAAACTGAAGAAACACGCGTTGATCTAAAAGTAGTAATTTCACAAGCCTAAAGTAGTATTTATAGATGATGATCCTTTCTCAGAGACCCCCCAGCCCCCCAAAACGTTGTATGTTAACATCTTTGTCAGCAGCCTTTGTTAGCTCAAAATAACAACAAATTTTCTGACAAAGATGTTAACGTACTACGCTTTGGGGCCGGGGTGCATCATCTATATCTACTACTATGTACTTGTTAGTCAAAAAATGTTATATTAAACAAATAAAATATTATATATAATGTCATTCTCAGTGCGACATGTTGGATTTGATCTAACAAACAGATTTTGTAAAAGATTTAACTCGATCAAAGCATCGTCAGGATATACTGGGATAAAACCTAAAATAATAAGCGATTGCATTAAAAAGGTGGGTTATCATATATCGCCGAAATATGGGCCGGTATGGTTATTGAAAGCGATATGAGAATAGCGGGTTGGGCAGATGATGTGATGACATTTATTGACAATATGGTTGATATATTATTTGATAACGATATTACTAAAGCCATACAAAATTGCTTAAAACAATAAAAATACTTGTCCTCATATAGAGGACTTTTTTAAAGATGAAGATGGTTATATTATTCAATGGTTATTTACAGATGTGATTGATTTGTTAATTAAGGACGGCACAGTATACACAAACTGATTGATGAACATGAATATATTTACAGATGGTCATGTGGTTGATTTGTTAATTAAGGACGGCACAGTATACACAAACTGATTGATGAACATGAATATATTTACAGATGGTCATGTGGTTGATTTGTTAATTAGGGACAGCACAGTATACACAAACTGATTGATGAACATGAATATATTTACAGATGGTCATGTGGTTGATTGATTTGTTAATTAGGGACAAGGCGGGGAACCTTTAGTTGATCAGATACACCTAATGAGGTTTTGAATTTTTGTTTAGATATTACCCCCAAGGCGAAGTTTCTAACTATAAGACGAAATGTTAGAAACTTCAGAGGGCTGTCTGCAGTGTAGGTCTTATTTTGCGACCATTTATTGCCCTCGCAAGAGTTCCTAGATTATTCGTATCGAAAGTCTAGAAACTCAGAAGGCCTAATGGTCTTTGTGACCTTAAACCTCATTAGGTTATTTTTAGTTGTGTTTTTGAAATGACCCCTGTGTGAGTACCCATTAGCAGGTCACAGGGTTAAATTACCTCCTACTGGTCTATTTTTGGACGGCACAAGACGGCACACAACATATAACATATAATGATATGATGATAATGAAGGCCTTTTCTACTTGTGAACAGAAACTAGCACACCCACCCCCAAATATCAAATCCGTAGGGGTGAAAACTATCACCACAACGTATTGACGTTGTAGGTGGGTGAATTAATTTCTATTCACAAATATAGGGGTTCGGCCAGGCCCCCCACTTAAATAGCTAATATTTCGTGGGCATAATAATCGCCCTCCCATAGACACAAATTTGTTTTTCATAGGATTGGAACCCAAGACCGCGAGTTCACAAGTTTAACACGCTACCGATTGAGCTAACGAGCACATCATATAGATATATTGAATTAGTTAATATATATTTAAAAAAAGCATCATTATACATTTTCTGATTATGAAAGCATGTAATTCTGTTTTAAAAACGATAGAGAAAAGAAATGTTTTGATTTCGCATTGCAATATAAAAGAGAAATGTACTCTCGCTAACAAAGTTAAGGCTAAAGTAAGTGATAGAAAATGTCTATTTTGAAAACATTATAAATAAAATCTACAAATAAATGATTTTATTTTGTATATATTAACGAATTTCTCATTACAATGTGAAGGAAGCCTCTGGAATATATAATCGTGTATCACATTTGACTTCAAGTTATATACATGACCATTTTCCCAATACCATCTATGACCTGAATTACAATAGGCGTAGCTAGATCAGCCGACAACAGACCGCTGTTAGCTACTGCAGAGAATAAATCAATAAAAGTCGTATGAAGATGTATATGCGTTTTACAAGTTAATATATATACTTAGACAAGCAGATACAAATGTGAAAAATCATAGATTTTTTTGTTAGTTTCACTAATTAATTAATAACAAAACTGCTCAGATTAAAATCCATGGCACGATATATATATATAACCAAATTAAGGCAATTTATTAAGTTACGTACGGCTTTGAGTTTAGTTTACGTAAAGGGCATTTCTAATTATTTTAAACAAATACAAAACTGCATAGGTCTTATATGTTTATATTTCACTAATAAACAACAATTAACTGATTAGGGACAGATATACGTCAATATTACCAACCTTTTGACTGATTTATTTCCAATTCTAGACATATGTTCGACAACTCGCGAATGATTTTAAACTAAACCCTAGCGTTATTATCTCCCTTTTTTAAAAGAGAAAAATCTATATTTCTATTCCTATCAATAGTTTTTCTACATTTGCCAATAAATATAACATGTTATCTTGATTATACATAAAAAATTTAATCATGCCAGATATCTTACGGCGACTCTCAAATAGATCCTTCATAGCTAATTTGCTTAATAAATATTTGCTATCTTTTTTGAAGACCTTTGATCTGTCAAGGTCTATATTAATTTTTGTGTACTGACCTTGGCTTATTGGATTGTGTAGATTTTCATATTTTGAAGAAAGAGCATCTATTAAACTTTCGAGATATGGGAAATACTTGCTATCGTCTGTTCTAATAAGAGAAAGTTTAATTCTGTCATATTTACTAAAACAAATACCTGAAATTTCATCATTAAGTTCAAAAGACAATTGTTGGTTATCGACCATTATTTTTTTTATTTTGCTATTAACTCCATCGGCTAATGTTAAATTTTCAAACATTATTTCTGATGTTTAGACAATATTACTTAAATAATGTCCAAGAGCGAGAGTATTAATTCCGTCTTTGCAATACCTTTTATCATCGAAATTGCTTAGTCCACGTTTTATAACTGTATTCGTTTCAAGCTTATGATAGTTGGTCCGAATGACATTGGTCTTAATAAAGCTGACACTATTGTTAAGAGCGGCTTTGAAATCCTCAAAATGCATCATCTTTTTCACATATCCCCTAGGGATGCCTTTAGCTTTCTTGGTCAGTTTATTGTCATCTAATATAACGGCATACATTTTGCTTCTTAGTCCAACAAACTCTCTCACAGGAACAAACATAAACTCATCCTTAAACTTACCAATAACTTTCTTGTTGGAATTATCATGAAATTCACTACAAGTTGGATAATCTGATAAATCGAACAAATCTTTATTATCGTAAATATCTTGATAGACATTTTCACAATTTATGTTGTATACTAGAGAATCCGTATCAGTAAATAGTAACTCTGACTCTGGCCATACTTTTTTGGTAAAATTATAATGAAAATCGTACATCAACCACTTCGATATATCAAGTACAGCTGCACCAACATAGATTGGCTTATTTAACTTTAAATTTGTCTTTCGTCGTTGTATTGCGGCAAGGTTTTCATTAAATATTTTCATACTAACAAATCCATCGTCGCTAACTAATTTATTTCTGCGATTGATATCATTAACAATATCTATCGAAACTCTCCTGCGTATATTTTCCATAGTCTTACCAAACACTGAGTTGTTCATTAACTTGAAAAAGTTTTTCTCAAATTCGGTTTTAGCCACAGCACGACGTTTCGTATTTAGGTTAATATAATCCGCCATCCACTGCGATTGATTAAACTTTAGCACACGATGGACTTTTCTCAGAATTAGTCCAGCATCTACTGCTTGCTTTAAATTTTTATAATGCATGACGTAATTTCTTTTATCTAACAAATTTGGAACTAACTTGTTAACGATAGAGCATTTTCCTATTGTCATAGCTCGTTGTTCAGGTGATAATAAACTATAATCAATCGTCATTGATTCTGCGCAGAATGGATAGTCGTTATGCAGATCGTGTAACGAACTGGGGTAGTCTATATCAACTTCAACAAAATATGAAATATCTTTGGGAAGATTTTTTTCAGTTTCTTTGAGAAACTGGTTTGGAGTTATCCAATGAAACCCCCCGCAAGGCATTGCCTGTACCATGCTGGCACCATACAAATTCAGACAGTCGAGATAAATAAAGTAACTCGACGGAAGATTTTTATCATAACTTTTTAAGTATTTATTATTAGCTGCTGCATATTTTTTTGTTATGACGCTAATTCCACCTCTGATGCCTTTTTCAATAAAGTTAAACATATCGATATCTGTTAAGAGTTCTAATTCTATCTCGCTAGTTTTAAGTAAAGCGTCCCAAGACAGCCCCGGAGCAGAATAATACCAACAGGGGTCTAATCCGTAATTTACATGACTGACCTGACGAAAATTCTCGAAAACATCTGCTAGCAATAACACATCAGTTTTCAGATATAAATCGTGATAATCGCCGAGTGTTTTGCAGGCGAATTTGGTCCACATATCTTGCGCATATTTATACTCATCGTCGCTGATGTTCTCATTTTTAAGTTGAGAGTAAAATTTATCTTTGCTAGGTAGAGAAGTTTCACTAAATCTGCTCCAATCGTTAAGGTACTCATAAGGAAAGATACCCTTTTTTGTCAGATCGACATAGTTTTCACCGAAGCAGCTGCGCAGATTATTGAAAATACTACAGCCTTTAACGAGCTCGTCTAATGATGCTGCCATAAATTGCATGCTGTCGATAAAGCGTAATTTGCCGAGGGTCACCGACATATACTTTTCAAAATTATTTGGAATACATTTTATCACGTTATTTAGTTTTAGTTTAGCTTTAATGTTTTCATCACCAAAAGCTTCTACAATGATGTGACTGTCGTAGCCACGAAAGTTATGTAAAACTACGGGAATAAAATCTGGAGCATGAAATTTCAAATTACAACTGTTATGAGCTGCTCCGCGACACTGGCCGGTTAAATGACAGTGATCTCGCACCTTGGAGTCCCCAAGAGGTTTTTCACAAATATGACAATTAACCGCCTCATCAAAGTCGAGTTGTTGTTTAGACGTTATTCTGATCGGAGCTGTTCTAAGTAATCTGTTAGAAATTGTATTAACTTCGTCTATTAAATTTTTTAATAACCACACGGCAGGATTATCATCTCTATATAACCTTATAGGAGATGAAAATTTATCGCTGGCGCAACAAACTACTTTATAAGCTACCCCGCAAGGAATATGCTGTTGTATCTTTCTTGTACTTGATTTGTTCGGATTATTTTCTGCTCCAGCTACGGGAACGAGTAGACACTCGAAATCGGCGTAAATAACAAAAGGAATACTTAGTTTATGATTATAATTTTTAAATTTTAATATTTTTTCTTTTTCGCTAGGCATAGTTATTTTTTGAACATTAACGCAGTATTTGAGATGGTTCTGCAGTCTGTCATCGCTAGTAAAGCCGTGCAAACATCTGTAACAGAAGTATTTCTTGTTTTTGTTTTTACTGTACTGTCCGCCAACTAAGCCGTTAAAGTTTTTTATCCAACAGTAATGACCCTGATGAAATAATAAATTTATTGTCTTTTGCGAAGCATTTTCTGAGATATATCTCGGGTAAACGTTTTCTCGTTCGTCTAGTCCGAAAACATTTACTGAGATATCGTTTTGCTTTTCGAACTTTGGTATATGATTTTCTGCTACTGGAAAGTTGATGCCATCAAAATTGAGTTCGTTCTTGTGCGGAAAGTACTTGTTGACGCGATCGGAATTTTGTTCTTTGGGAAACATCGCGGAAAGAATGGACCACTGGAAACATTTGTCATCGTTGTTTTTGACATTTATACAACATTTTTTGTTCTTAATTTTTTTAGGAAGATCGATGTATAAATTACCGCGAAGCACGTTATATTTCGCTGTGTGAAATAAAACTGCTTTTATCATTTCGAATTTCCAACCTGATCCGGATGAAGTAAATTCTTCTAGTTTTTTTATTTATTTCCTGGTGTATTTCATCGGCGACTATAGCAATGTTTGTTCCAGTTAATATCTTTCTAGATTTAGCTGTTAAATAGGGTTCCGAGATTTCGCTGTCAAAAGTTTTTGTTTCTTCAACCGCGTGTAACTTTGATAAAATCGTATGATATTGGACTATGAGTTTGATACTTTTATGAACAGCGAGTTCTCGAGCTATAACGGGTTGTAAAAGATGATATAAATTTGTAGAGGTAAAATTAGCTAATATAGTCTGATCGTCGAGTTTGTAACTGTTGTCATATCCTGAAAATGCCGAAGCAATTTTTTCGGATTTGATAATGCTCTTTTTAGCGATGTCGCGCAATTTCAGCATTATATGTATATGGTAATATTGTTTATTTAATTGAAATTTTTAATACTTTTAATTAGAGATATAAAACTTTTGTATATATATAATGACAGAAATCCTGAGATATCTGCCACTGACAGCGGAAGAGCAAGAAACGTATCATGTTCACCCAGCATACAACTTATATGCTGGAAATGCATTAGGTTCTGTTATTAACATAGCAACCAAAAAAGCTATTGGCGTACCAACTCCGGCTGGTATGTTAATTTCAGTAAAGGGTGTAGATAGAATCAAAATGTTTAAAAAAGATTTTATTTATACTTTGTTTTGCGGAGATATTCCAGAAGGACAGCGAGTATATAGAGCAAATGGCGCAGTTGCAGATGATAATATCGAAAATTTAGGATTACAAAACGAATATCAACCCCACCCAAAGTTTGATTTATACGAAGCAGATGATAAGGGAATTATTCGAAATATAAAAACTAAAAAACTATTAGGAAATTTAGATAATGTTGGTTATTTACAAGTATTAGTACGTGGAACAAATACAGATTTTGTTTGTTATAGATCGCATAGATTTGTGTTCGAAACTTTTAATGGACTAATACCTAATAATTTAGTTATTGACCATATTAACAAAATAAAAACTAATAATAGTTTGGAGAACCTAGACTTAGTAACACATCAAGAAAATAGTAGAAGAGGAGATGCTGGTAATATTAATAATTTTAAAAATCCAAAATCAGTTATCTCAACAAATCTCGAAACTTCTGAGGAAGTGAAATTTAAATCAATAAGTTCTGCCGCAAAATATCATAAAATTAATTCACGCACAGTAAAATATGTAGCTGATAATAAAAGAAGATCGGCAGTGTCTATGATAACACTTAATAGATTTAGTTTCAGATACGATAATTAATAATATTTTCTATATCATTACGAGAAAGACAATTATGACAAAATTCCATGACGCCGTCGCGATTTAATCGTATTGTCATTATTTTATTCGTATCAAGTTTTATTTTATCCGCTGCCGTTAACAAAAATTTATCAAATTCGCCTGATGCTATCATAACGTCAACGAAATAAAAATTATAACCCACAGCATTGCTGTGGAGCAAGCAATTTCGAACTGCTTCGGCTAATTCTTTCTTGTTTAGAATATTAACTCTACAATGATATTTTATTTCCATATTATTTATTAATTAGATAAAAGATTATTATTATAATGAGCTTAATCGAGAGGCTGGCTCAGATATATTTGGAAGATTTTGTTCCAGTTTTAAATGTTGACAGATTTGCTGATTTCATCGACCGTGCTGAAAATGATATTTTCTATAACTATGACGATGATGACGAAGATGATGTTGTTGTTAGCAAGAAATATTTAAGTAGACCAACAACTGGGCGATATGATGTTAAGTACCACATTGCCAAAAAAATATTAAAATTTAATTTTAGTGTTGCCGAGCATCAAATATTTTGGCAACTTATAAGGCCATTCCTAAACGTAAAAGTACCGGGCCAACAAAGAAACATAAAATACGATTTTATTTTTGTTAAAATATTTAATTTAATGTCAGTCGATGATGCGAGAAAATTACACTTAATTTCTTTATGTAAACCTGTAAAATGTAGAGCAGTACTTATAAAATACGAGCAAATTTATAATAATATTATTCAGTCGATGAAATCGACTTAGTTGGTACCCAACTATTAAATTTATCGCTATATCCGCGCCATTTAACTAAACTTTTGTTGCCGCGCTTTCTAATAACTTTTTCGATAACAAATACATCTTGTTCTGTTTTTTGAAGTTCCTGTTCGTAAAAACTGCCAGTTATAGGTTCTCCTAATAAGTCTTTCAGCGAATATGTAACTGGTATTGTTAAAAGTACTTTATCAACAACAAATACTTCTTCACTCCAGTTCGGAGTAAATCCCTTTTCAAACGTTTTCTTAGTCAACGAAATTCTAACTTTATCGCCAACTCTAAATTTATGTCTTCGGTACATGTTTTCGTTAGCTAATATTGGATTTGCAAGCGCGTTGTTTGGTGACATTTTAGTGGTTCGGTGTTTCGTGTTATTGTATTCGTCAACGATATTCTGTAAGTTGTCGATGTATTTATTCGTGTTTTTAGCTGTCAAATATTTATGAATTTTTTCGTTAAGCGTGCGATTAAATCGCTCGACGATGACGCTTTTTCCCTCATTTCCAGTTACATATTTTTTAATGTTATTTTGTTCCAAAAACTGCTCGAACTTTTTGTTAAAAAACTCTGCTCCATGATCGGTCCAGATTTTGTTGGGCTTTCTTTCTGTAGTTGTTATTATGCGCTTTAACGTGTCAATCATGGAGGTCCCCGTTTTATCCGAAACTGGTACGCTAAAAGCATATTTACTAAAAACATCGACAACATTAAAAAGATATCTCCGCGGAGCGCCATCAGCGCCAACGTTAAATTGAGCTAGATTTGACATATCAACTAAATCTATCGCCCAAATGTCATCAACTGCATTTGCTACAACTTTACGTCGCGGAAACTTTTTTTTAGGTCTGTGTAGTTCGACTGAAAGCGACGTTGTCGCTGGGTCATCGTATAAGTCTCTGCCTAGTCCGAGTTTATATTTTGCTCCAATAATACCCTGTACCAGCCTACGGTCAACACGCTCTCGCATATTTTCTGGTTTCATTTCGCGAAGTTCGTCTAACATCACTTTGTCGCAGCTGTGTTTTGTTTCGCCATTTATATCTCTGTAGCAGATATCATGACGCATCGCTATTGCATCAACCTGATTGTAGGGTTCTTGTCCTGGCAGCGGATTATCATTTTCGTCAAGTTGCTCATCAAGCGGATTCCACGGACCAGTATATTTATGGCCTGGCAATGTCCAACCGCCTTTCGGTTTCGGCAGTTTGCCAATTAATTTATGTATATCTATTCCCGTTCCAATTATTTCTCTGTTGTTGCATTTCTGGCAATATGTAACAATTTTATTTTGCTCTAGACATAAATCTCTATCAGCGTCGCAGTTGCACTTCATTATTTATTTAGTCGTCTACTAAAATAACGTCAGGACAACCAGCCCCTGACTTTGCTGCTGGCAAAAACATACTTTTTCTTTTTCCACAGATTGCGCAAATACTTTTCAGCATTATTCTATTATTCTTTGTCTTTTCCGTTTTTTCGTCTTTATTTTCTGTTTTAGTTTTACACTTGAGACAATATGTTGACATTGTATATCAGTGAGTTTAGATAAAATTAATCGCGATCTCATCATTAGCGTGAGAGGGTTGTTTATCGAACTGCAAAATAAACTTTAAAAAATCTGGATTTTGGGTCATCTGTTTAATGAACATCACGCAATAATAACCGCAAGCGGAAGTTCCAACTGGCTGAATCTGATTAGAAGAATAATTTATTATTTTGTATTTACTCATATATCGTTTTACCGCGTCACTCGGTGGAATTCCGAACGAGTCGAAATAATTGTTATCAAAAACAGCTACCCAATGTGTACCAGATCCGTCATTAAAATCTTGTATATTTATAACGCAAGAACCCGGCAATGCTGGAGGTGTGAGTTCATCTTTGGAATAAACTCCGCGAAAATTTTTAACTTTTTGTAATTTATCAAGTATATCAAAATTACTTAACGGAGGCGACTTTGTCGGCCGCGCCTTTATCTCCTTGTTCCTGGCAGCATTAGTCCTCGTCCTCGTCCTAACAGGCCCGGCAGTAGACTTCCCGCCAATCCTGCCAGTAATGGGGCTATTGGAAGAAATCCACCCTGTGTCTTTTTTTTCGCCGTTGTCTTTCTTTTCGTGGTTGTCTTTCTTTTCGCCATTATATTTAATCTTTAGACAAAAATTTTCTTTATACCACTACCTTTAACTGCCTTTTCTGATGCGCCATGTACTGCTCCTGACGCCGCTGCTATCCCTAATGTTCCAAGTACTGGCATAATTTTAGGCAGTAACGTTTTGGCTATAACTGATAGTGCCGGACCGAAGAAACCGCCGTCCACCGCAATGCGGTGGGGCATCGCAGTTATTTGTGCGGCGCTTAAATTTAAAACGAAAGGTTTTTTGCGATCGTATTTATTCGCTTGATTTTTGGTTAACAATAATTTTGTTAAAGCCCCTAAAGAAGGTGCTTGGGCACCTGGGTTGATCTTTAATGAAACCGACCTCCGCTTCGCAACAGCAGTTGTTAATTTTTTAACTTGGCCATCGGTTAAATGCATTTCTTTTATAATATATTTTGTCATCTTATATAACAATCACAGATTAAACTTGTATTGTTATTTTACCTCCGACAGAGTCGATTGTCACAGATCTGTCGCTTATCACTAATGCATATACGTTTAACGCCGCTGCTGGAACGCCTCCGAGCGTCCAAGTAACCTCAATATCAGCTGTGCTGTCCACAGCTCGCTCGCTATGTTTACTGACGTCAAAGTAAAATATCGGATAAAGTGTACGAAATTCTTCTACTGATATCTGAGTTCCGTCTCCAGTATCTTGATATTTCTGCATCGAATCGAGCAGATACATGTACGGTCTAGTATAGTTTTTATTCTCGTTATCAGCAAAATTGCATTCGATCGCTCGTTCTGGATATTGCTTTGAATTTATTCTAGCGTATATCCGTCTGACATCAGCGTTATCAAATATTGCATTATTTTGTAGTTGGCTTCCACGTCGAGCTTGTTGTTGAAATACAACGAATAAATGACGCGGTAGCTGCTCACTCGATGTTGTTGTAACTCGCCATGTGTAGTCGGTGGTATTCGGGACTGCTGTTTGATATATTTTATGTTGCTGAAAATGAAATTTACTGGTGCGTTTTTCCAGCATACTATCTAATTCTAATGCTTTAGTGACTGACGGAGTTATTCGTGGCATCCACAGCGCAAGTTTGTTTATGATAAATTGTACATCGGCCCCACCAAATCTAAACAGGCAATCATTTTGTTCTGCTTGATCTAAAATAAGCGTATGTTTAACTCCACGAAATACCTTATTATAGTCTCTGCAAAAGCCAAATATTGTACTTAGTGGCAGCATCATTGTAATCTGACGTGATACTGCTGCAAGTGCCTTTCTCTTAGCATAACCTTCATTGTAACGTGTATTTCTTACGTCAATTGTATTATTAACTAAGTCTAACATTGCAACGCCGTCTACAGCTGCTCCTGGCGGTGTTATACCAAGATTATTACAAGCAGTGGTAAGTGAAAGTCTTGTTGCGTCTGCATTAGCAGCTGCAGCTGGTGGGTCTATACCTAACGCTGCAGCATTAACGATAAGAAAACTTCTTAAAATTGCAAGATCTGCATTTGCATCAGCTCCGTGTATCAAAGCACCTTTCGATAAAAGTTCGGTCGATTCTGCTATACCACGTCCAGTATCTTTAAACCACATCATATTAGTTGCAGTTGATTTGGAGTAATCATCAGAAAACGAAACGATATTTAAGATCGTACTTGCAACTTGTAAGTGACTTGAAATATCTTCGACAGTTTGATTGGCCAGCTGATATCGAGCACTTCTAAATAAACACCAACCATTATTTACAAGAGCTACTTCTGCATTAGCTGCAATTGCGGCAGGTGGATTAGGTGCGGCAGGTGCTGTCATAATCCGACCACGAACTTCTAACATTGCTTTGTGAGGCAGTAGAAATACGTCCTCGTTTCGTGTATTAAATGTTCTAACGCCAGTTTTATTAGATTCGTTAGAATTTTCATCAAGATATTCAACATACTCAAATTCCGTTACTGTGTTGTCTGTGTCGTAAGTTTCTGCAAAATCGAGATAATTTTTCACAGACATTTTTTTTATTTTATTAGGTTATATAAAATTATTGCGGCGTTGTAACTTTAGATATTAAATTTTGTATAATCTGCTCGCCCTTTGGCGATAAAAGTTTTTTTGTTGTTGTTATCATCGCGCGTTGGGTTTCTTTTGATGGTGCTATTTCTGAAATAACTTGCTTAATTGACGGTGTGTCTTTTATTTTATCAGATATTTTTTGTCCCACAGCAGTTCCAGCAGCAGATGCAGCTCCAGTTGCAAAAGCTTTACCAGCGTCAAGTGCGATTGGCGCAACTTTACGAGCTAATCCTGGAATATTTTCAGCAATTTTAGTAAATATATTTCCGAAAAATCCTCCTACTATTTTTCTTCTGTAAACTTTTTTCTGTTTCATTATATATCTGAGGTTGTATAATTTTGTTGTCAATCACGAAGTGATCGTGCGTAGGTGTACGTAATAAGTAACGATCTCATTATTCAGATCCAGCTGTCTTCCAGATTGGTCTGTTAATTGCATATTTACTTCTGTTATTTGATTTTCAACATTTAACGGATAATAAATAATATGACGAGGACTGATTTGCATGAGAGAACCTGGTGGAACTTCTGGCGAGAAACTGTATATCGTTTGACCTTTGCTACCTTTAGCTGAATAAGAACCAGACGCGATCGAACAATTTACCAATATTGTGTTTACGTCAGTTATATTTACTGGATTTTGACTCTCATATATAATTGTAGCTACTTTCCCACGATTAGCGTGAAAATCATCATATATGGGATAAATTCCAATATCAAATCCTAACAATGATGCAATGGATTTTGAATGAAAACTGTATATTGCATTATTTTTTAATGTTATTCTAGCCCGCAGAGTATTATAGTTTGGTGTTAGCTCAAAATCATCAGCATTACGACCATGTTTTGTTAATAGTTCTTTTATCGTTTTATTCAGGTCAGTAATATTATAAGCTCCTTGTGGAATTTTAAAATATCTCCAAATTTTACTAGGATCACTAAGATCAACATCATTCATTGAAAATCCAAACTCATCATTTACTCCCGTCTTAACATTTGCCATGGCATTCCAGCAAGTGCAGGAAATTAATCCAATTTCGTATTGTTTTTCACGTTCTAGTTCTATTGGTGGAATATACTTTACTGAAAAGTTTGCGCTATCTTTATCAGATTGGCTGGAGTCGAGTAATAATGTTGCCGACATTTATTATTATATTTTTATAAAATTAAGTCGCCGCGATTAAGTCGCGGTGCAAAGTATCGTATTCGTCAGATGATAATAAATTTCTCGATCTCAAATTATCAAGTATGTCGATGATTTCATTGTCGATTTCAGCACCAACATTTCCTGCTTCTTTTGATGATATCAATAGCATCAATCTGCCGATCATTTCAGTAACTGATGCGAATATTCTGACTCCTGTTCCTGTTTTCTTTCTATATTTTTCTATATATTCTTCTGCATGTTTTTTATTTAATATATCAAATTTTCTTTTAAAATTCCACCCCTTGCCAAAACCTTTTGGTCTGTTATTTTCTGCTGTTATTCCAAATATGGTAGCAATAACACCATATCTCATTCTATTATAAAGTGGAAGCATATCTTCTTCTTCTTTGGCTGTGTTTAGCTCATCTTCAGCAGCATCTCCGTCTTTTATTATTACATTTATTCTACCAATTAATGTGTTATACTCATCATCACTCCATTTATTTATATTATCAAGATCTTTTATATCTTCTTTTTTTTTAAAATTCATCGTATTCATCCTTTGTTATCTCATTATTTGCTTCTTTTATATACCATCGTCTTTGCTCTCCAACTTCCATATACTTTACAGTCAACTCGCCAACTCTTTTTTGCTCTTCTTTAATATCTTTTTCTTCTTTTGTTAAATTTGTTATAATATTTTTAATTTCTTGCGTTGTTAATTCTGTTAATCTTCGTTCAAGTTCCAGCGGATTATTCAACAATCTTCTTACTTCAGCTCGTCTTGCAGCAGGATCAGCTATATTTGCTGCAAGTGCCTCAGCTAATCTTAATTTCTCTGCATCAGATCTAGCAATAACTCTTCCAGCAGCAGCCTCTTGTTGAGCAATAACTCTTCCAGCAGCAGCCTCTTGTTGTTCTTTAACTAATCCGAGTAAACCTTTCTCTTGTAATTGTTTAACTTCTTCTTCTGACAGTGGTTTAGTTTCTGGTTGTTTTCCAAGTAAAGCCTCAGTAACTGGTTTGAGAACTTTAGCTGCTGTTTCTGCTGCAGTAACTTGACCACGTCGAGCTTGCTGTACTAGCTGTTTAAATTTTGCCTGAGATTGCGCAAGTTTTTTTAGGTCTTCGATATGTTTTCTATACTTTGCTTGTTTTTCCATTAATTATATACTATTTTCTATAAAATATTATTGTAGATAGTTTTCAATACAACATCGAAACATTTTACTCTTATCATTCGTTAACTTACCGAACAAGAAAAAGTCATATTTATTTGCCGTTGCTTGACGATATAGTTCAATAAATTTATCTTTTGTTACGTCACCGCATTGTTCGTTCGCGATATTTCTAACGTCAACATTGTCAAGTCCTGGAAATAATATAAAACAACCAGTATTTCGCCTAATGAATCTGTCGACATTATAATATCCTTGAGCGAGATAAATAGAATTACATTTCTTATTTCGCGACAGTGAAAAATACGATCTGATTTTATTCATTTCCTCGTTGTTTAGCGGAATATCATCAAAAACAACTATTTTATGTTCGGACGAATCGAGTTGATTAACTGGAATAAGTTCTTCCGGTTGTTTGATAATAAAGAAATCTTCGCCAGATTCAAGATCGTCACGAAGTTTGTCATTATAATTGTTAAGCAGCTCGTACTTATCCTGCTGCGGATTAATTGTATAAATATAAACGCGATCGTAGTTAAAATTATCTCCGAGAAGTAAATTCATAAGCAAATTTGTTTTGCCCGATCCAGTTCTACCAACTATAAGATAATGACAATCTGGAAGCTCATTGTTATGTTTATGTTTCACCAACCGCTCTGTATCAAAGTTTAATATAGACGATTTTGCCATTATATAATTTTATTGTATATAATTTTGTCAAGCAGTAAATAAATAATGAGTTTTTACTCAAAATTTGGAACAACAGTAGGAGATTCAACAACTGCTCAGCAAGGTGACTTATCCAAGTACGCAACTCTTGATCAGCTCAAAAATGAAATTACTAATTTATTAAATATAACAAGTGTCGATCAAAACGAAGTCGTCGTTTTTCAGGACAAAGAAGGACGATTAAAAACGAGTAATATACAACTATTAGATGTACTTGTACGAATTCCCAACGCGGTTGTTAATAATATAGTTACTTTTGCCGACCAAGGTAAAATACAAGATTCGGGCAAGTCCGTTAACGATTATGTTAGGAAAGCTGGCGATGTACTTACCGGCGACATTGCTATGTCAAGAAAAAAAATTACATATCTGGGAGATCCAACCTCGGATAATGATGCTGCAACGGAAAAATACGTCGACGATCAAGAATCCAAGTACGTGTCAGTTCGCAGTGGTATAATGCGTGCATTTCTCGACATGAACAACAACGGTATTAATAATCTCAGAACACCAGAAACAGATTTCGACGCTGCAACGAAGAAATACGTCGACGATAAGGAAATTCCAATAACGACTTCGTTAACGACAATTAATGATGGAATTGCCGCATTTAGAACTGATTATTTTAATCATGTACAAACATTTCTAAATTTTCGTAGAAATATAAACAGAAATATTAACGAATTTTTTGGAACTCCACCAACTGTTATTATTAATCTCGCTGACATTAACACGAAAATCAACGATATCATTAGTGGCATTCCTAATATTATTCAAAAAACTAATCTCGTTAAAATTCCTCACAAGCAGATCATTAATATCGTGTACACAGTCGCATCAGGAAAAGCAACATGGACACCGGAAAATAACACCCTTAAACATACCGCAGAGGTCACTGGTATTTATAGACTGTCTATCTTTAGCATTGAAAAGATTAAAATTAAAACTATAGTATTTCCGTGGTTTCGTTCAACTGACGTTGGAACTATATCTACAATAATAAATAAAGATGTTGAAGAAACATTTCTACTGGAAGTAGATGATAAAACAATAGTCGCGGCGACTTACTGGTGGTGTCTGGAATTTGTAGCTGAAACGCAGAAAGTAATTTGAGGATTATATAATAAATATCATAATGAAAAAAAATATCGTCGATTTTAATCATATTTCAGAAAACATTCCGAAACAAGATGTTGACGCTCTAATGCAATATTACAGACACTATCATAAAAATCTTTGGTGCGTTAAAAAATGTTACAAATACTATGCAAAAATACTGCGAGTGATATCATATCTACCGCTGCTAATGACCGGCTCTGGTATAATTTCAAGTGGCGCATCATTAAATCCGTTTTTGTTAATAATATCAGGTGTCGGCGTTTCTCTTGCAGCAGCTTGTAAAAAAGTTGAACCTCGACTCGCAACTAAAAAAAATGCTTGCAAAACAGCAAGTATAACTTATAAAAAATTACTTGATCAAATTCGATCTTATTTGCGTGGTATAAAATATGATATGGACGATTTAATACGCGAATTCCGCATTATTGATAGTATGTTAACAGATATTCTGCCAATGAGAGTTAGCAAATACGAAAAAGATTATAATAAAAAAGTAGATGTTTAATTAATTTTGTATGGCTTTAGTAATATCGTTATCAAATAATATATCAACCATATTGTCAATAAATGTCATCACATCATCTGCCCAACCCGCTATTCTCATATCGCTTTCAACCGCGAATAACCATACCGACCCATATTTCGGCGATATATGATAACCCACCTTTTTAATGCAATCGCTTATTATTTTAGGTTTTATCCCAGTATATCCTGACGATGCTTTGATCGAGTTAAATCTTTTACAAAATCTGTTTGTTAGATCAAATCCAACATGTCGTATTGATGGTTTATAATAAGACGTTATATATATTTTATTTGTTTAATATAACATTTCGACCAATATTATCTTAGCTAATAAGAGAGACTGTCATAGTAGTAGGAATAGATGATGCATCCTTTCTCAGAGACCCCCTGCCCACAAAGCATATTTTTGTCAGAAAATGTGTTATCGTGTAAAAGTCATCATTTTGAGCTAACAAAGACTGCTGACAAAGATGTTAACGTAGAATGCTTTGGGGGGGGGGGGCAGGGGGGTCTCTGATAAAGGATCATCATCTATTCATACTACTTACCAAACGGTTTTTCATATTTCATATGGATAACAGATCCAAATGCATTCCCGGCATAATGATTATAGATTGGATGAACATGATACTGCGTTTGTTCTTCTGCAGTTTGTCGGATGTATTTTAAAATTTCTGTCATTATTTTATATAGCATTTTATATCTCTAATTGAAAAATTTTAATAAGCCAGTTAAATATATAAAATATTACATAAATATAATGTTAAAATTACGAGATATTGCTAAGAAGAGCCTTATAAAAGCAGAAAAAACTGCTACTGCATTTTCTGTTTATGATAACAGTTATAAATTAGATAATTAAAACATTTTAGCAAATTTTAATTCCACAAATTTATTTCATCTTTGATAATGTATATTTCGACAACGAAATTGCCGAACCATATTTAACGGCTAAATCACGAAAAATATTAGTTGGAACAAATATTTCCTCAGTCGCTGATGAAATACATCAGGAAATAAATAAAAAATTGGAGGAATTTACTACATCAGGATCAGGTTGGAAATTTGAAATGATAAAAGAAGTTTTATTTCACACAATGAAATATAACATACTTCGCGGTAGCTCTTATGTTGATCTCCCTCAAAAAATTAAAAACAAAAAATGCTGCATAAATGTCAAAAACTATGATAACGAATGTTATCGTTGGGCAATTTTATCTGCTAGACATCCTCAAAGTTGTAACTGTGATCGAGTTGAAAAATATTTGCCGTACAAAGATGAGCTAAATTTTAACGGAATAACTTTTCCAGTGGCAGAGAATCAGATACCAAAGTTTGAAAAACAAAACGATATTTCAATAAATGTTTTCGGATTAGATGATAAAGAAAATGTTTACCCAAGATATATTTCAGCGACTGCTACACAAAATACAATAAATTTATTATTTTATAAAGGACATTACAGCTGGATAAAAAAACAACAACTACTACTGCCACTGTCTTCACTGAAAAGCATACGAAGTATTGATTTTTTTGACAAGATCGTCATATCCATGTTTATGCAAAGAGTACCGATTGTTGTCTTTAATATGCTTAGTGCAATATTAAAATTCTGCATTACAAAAATTGTATCTTAGAGCATTTGTCAGAGCTTTTTCATCGTCCGTACCAAATATAAACTTATCATCTCCAATATTTTCGCGAATATGTGAAAAGAACTTGTAATATGTGTTTTCGTCTGACCCCCAATGAAGACACAGCGGACCTAAGTCAAACCTTGATTCATTCATAGAACGACAGGAGAGACACACATAATCCAAATCCAGTTTTCCCCATTGTCTTAGTTCTTCTTCACTCATGGACTGACACTGTCTATGGTACCAATTTCCACACGTAATACAGTAAACACATTCAGATGCAGAAGTTGCAGTACAACTGCCACAAGGATATTTCTTGGCGCGCTTTGGACCCATTTTGTAGCAAAGTATACTCGTTGTAGCATATATTCTGAAATGATACAAATTGCTATTGCGAACTTTATATATACCATTTAAATCAATTGCAAAATAATCGCATCATTCTCATTAATGTTAGAACATCCTACCTTTTATTTACCGACTTCTTTGATTTTTACCGCCTTCTGTTACTTCCATGGACCGCCGCTTTTGTCAAAGGGTGTACTAGAATAATAGTTTGTGTGTGTCTGTACATCTCTCTCTCTCTATATATATATATATATATATATATATATATATATATATATATATATATATAATATCAATTACAGAATATTCTCACCATTCTCGTTCATTGTAGAACACACTACTTTTTATCTACTCACTAATTTGATTTTTACCGCCATCTATAACTTCCGTGGACCGCCGCTTGTGACAACATGTACTCAAATAGTTTGGTTCGCACAAAAAATTTTGTACTTTGAAGACAATTTTTTGCCTAACATTTATATGTGTGCATTTATAGATCCTCGCATCTGATCGCACAAATGATTCACATGCGCAGAAGACTGCTTTATCATTATCATTGAATTTCAAGCAATGACGATGATATTCTTAAATGCAGTGACATGAAGTATAAAGAAAATCATGGATCAGCAGTAATTTTCACTTCATTATAGAAATAAAAAATCAGTACCTTTACATGATTTAATTTTTTTTTTGTATTTAAAACGTCAAGAAGAAATATAATATTCTGCTATAGGCCTTTGCGACAACAAATTCTTAGCAAAGACAATAACAAATATATGTAAAAATATTTATAATATCACGCACATGTTATTGTTGTCATCCACGTTAATATATATGACACACTGATGGTCCGTTATTTACTTCACAATGAGGCCGTTTATACCTGGAACGTATTGACTGGGTCCGCCTTTGACTTCATAACCAGCATAGGGGATCAATCCCGTAACATTTGTCTCCCTTTTGTCATTTCCATCGATGTAAATACTAAATGCGGCATAATTTATCGTCTGTTTCAACAAGATAGTACTCTTTCCACTGTTTTCTTGTCGTTTTGGGTATGTTTCATTTGATTTACATAATGCTTGTGGTGGATTTGGGCAGGTTTGGGGCAGGTTTTGGGTGGTTTGGGGCAGGTTTTGGGTGGTTTTGGGCACAGGGGTTTGTTGCAAATAAAATTGGGAGCCTAACCTGTAATAATATTATTACAGGTTAGGCTCCCAATTTTATTTGTAACAAACCCCTGTGGTTTTAGGTGAATCGTGCGGCCCATGGTGTAATGCTGATGAATTTCTATAAATGTCCGATATTTCCATTGATGTGGGGCGAAATATCCTGGGCCGAAACGTCCATGTACCAGGTGGGGCGAAATGTCCATTGAAGTGGGGCGAAATGTCCATTGAAGTGAGGCGAAATGTCCTGGGCCGAAACATCCATGGGGCGAAACGTCCATAATTCAATATACTTTATCTGTAAGAGTTATTTCCCCTACCGGAAATGAATAAATTTCCATAGTGACGAAAGCAAGATGAAGGTCTGAGAAGATTAGACGATCGATACACAAATTCATATACGAATTTCTCATTTTCTGTCCATAAAGTACACTTGTGTCACTGATAAGAAGAACAATGACTGCTTTAACAACAAGGTCAGTATCTATATATGTGCATGCTCGCTGATATTAACTGTTTATGGAGATATTATATAATATTTCAGAATCTTAAAACAGATCACAATGGAATGCTTCGGCATAATTTGAGTGTGCAGAATCTTTCGAAGTAAATTCACATGGAACATTCAGATACATGCACCATCCACGATTCTTAACATTGTCTTTTGTTAACTATTTGAACCTCCCGACTCATTGTGTTTTGATGCTGAAATTTGCAGCTATCTTAAAAGCGGGTTATATAAAAATGTTCTGTGACCGTTCATCATTAGGACTAAATTGCCTTTTTAAGTTTTCCAGGTACTTCTGATGCCTTTCAGTTTATCTGTATGAAGTATCCCCTAACGTTTTTTTTTTTTTTTTATTGCATTAAATACGTTATTCTTGAAATCTTACACAAGCGGAAATTATATTTTACTGCTAAAACAATGGTGCATATTCAGTACATTGTTCTTGCAAAATGATATTAATTCACAATTTCGTAAATAACAACTGCAATCTTAAAATTTGGTTGAGATTAAATATTTTTGTCGGTTTTCGTTACTTAAAAAAAAAAGTACCCCCACCTCAAAACTCCCAACAAAACAAATAATCGTATTTTTTTTAAATTTCCAAAATGTTTGCTTTTGTTTGTCAAGTTTTTCTTTTCATTGTTATTACAGGAAGTCAGTACTTCAAGGAAGTAAATTTTAGAACCTTCAGCATTAAATTTTGAAAGTCCAAAATTTGTGATATTTTCTTCATAATAGTGACGTTTGAGTAATTTTACATAACTCATCTATGAGCAAGTAGAGGCAAGTGTTCAAATATACACTCATAAAAGGAAATTGCATTGAGTTGTTCTCCAAAAATATTTATGATGATTAGATTATAGTATTGTAATTGCAACTTAGTGAAAATACTTAATCAACTACCCTTAAACAAATTTTTTTACTTAATAAATATCACTAAAATGGCAGTTGAAAGAATGTTTATGTTTGTTTTGAAATAGCCCCTGCAACATGTATATGAGAGCAAGTGCACACGTGTCTTCATACCATATTGTTCATCTCAATTTCTTTGTTGCCAATAAAACATTACCTTAACTATTCAGAGATAACACTGAAGCATTAAAGTCAGCATGTCAATGAAATAAAATCTTTCCAATGTATGAGTGCATCTATTTTTAGAAAGAGGGGCTTTCTTGACATAACCATTCACATTCTAGCTTTGTTAACAGCAGCCCATTGATAGGATAGCAGATTTATGGTTTTATTAATTGTCTATGTACATGTAGTAATGTCAGGCACTGGTTAAACAGTATTTGCTGTGCTCCTTTTTTTTACCCGTATTTTCACAAAATGAGTGAAAACAACCTTGACCTAACAGTGCTTTTTTGATTTCCACAACAAAGCATTGTCCCATATGTTTGTGACCTACATAATTCCATTATTATACTAAATCTTCAATAACATAATATTTAGACTTTGTTTTCTTTGAATTTAATATTTTAGTTAATATATTTGCCCAGATGTTTACGAAAACAGACAATCTAACAGTGTGGTACTTCCCAGACATAGCGATGTCCTTCATTATTTCTCTCTGACACTCACTAGGATTTCAAAATGATTTTGTGAAGAAAATAAAGCACATGTGGTAGTTAAAATCTTCAGGTCACAGGGTCAATTTTTAAAACACTAATTGCTATTTACATACTATTGTTTAAGTTTTGAAACACATATTTGAATGTTTATCATCAAATGATAACTTGTGAAAATCGGCCAGTGATAGTTGCTATAACCAGAGACATATAAGACATGTCTCTGCTATAGCTTACTCAGGCAGGGGTTAAAGGTCAGTCAGATATCAAAACAGTACGTGTCTCTGAATATGCAAAGAGTTTCTTTATCGGCACAGCTGAAATAAATACCAGCTATTTGATGGCTTGATGCCTACATTTAGCCTTGAGCTACAACAAGGAAAATAACTGGCTACAGCAAGGGAGCATCTCAGAAGCCTGGCCAGTCAATGTACATCTAAAAAAAGAAACAAGATGAAGTCATTATCGATTTCCTAACAGAAAAAGGTGAAGTTTTCATTTTTGGAATGACATAGTCACCCGCTTCCCCTGGTACCGTGACCCCTGATGATGTTTTTACAGAACGGAATTTTAGAATACAGATTTATTTCCTGCCTATATTCTTATTCACAAGGGTTTAATTGGTTATATTTGTTTAGTTTTCTTCAAAATTCTGTATATTGGTATAACTATAACTTACTATTCACTGATAGTAAATGTGAATATGTTCCATTTCATACAACTTCCCATTGTTTTCTTCATTTTATACTGAACTGATTTATTTTTTATCCTTTTGTGAGATATGAGACCATCTATTATATGACAAGTCTGTCCTTAAAAATATTACCATGTAATGAAAGACAGCCACTGACTACAGTATGACAGTTATGTTGAATAATCTATGATACTGGCATTTTCCACAATATTTATGCATCTGAGCTTTTTTTTAAATATTCCCCATACATAGGTAGCTATGGGTCGGGGAGCAGTCCCACTGACCGCTTTACAGTTCTTTAAGTTTTGTCTTCTGTATAAAGGTTTCAGACAGCTAGATTTTGAGCTGTTAAAATGGGGAATAGGTACAAGAAGAAAAGAGGATAGCCTGAAGAAAGAAAACACTATAAAATGTAAGAAAGAAAAGTGAAAGAAGTGTGGAGCAGAAGAGATTGAGAAACAGGAGTATTATAAGAGTGTAAGTATATGATAGGTATACATATAAATCTTATGAAACTAGCCCCTGATGATATGTACAAAAATATAACCAAGAGATATTTCAAGATTGTAGATGCATCAACTGATTTTCATAAATACATCCAAAACATTTCAAACAATAGACAAAAAATGACTACTATACAACTAAATTAAGAAACATGTGCCATTCAGTTTCAAAACACTCGAGTTTATTGTTTCTTTTGGCTAATTCCATCGTATGAGTATAGTATTATTTTAAAAATATTTTAAACAAAGGTAGGGATGGAGGTTTTCTTTCATGACGCATATTATATATGTCTCTTTTAGATATCAGCAATATAAGATTAATTAAATTGCCTGCTGCTAACTGAATAGGTGTGCAGAAAATTAGTGTTTGTTTCTAATCCTCTGGCTTTAATCATTCCAAAACTGCTTTGCAGTTGCACCATCCTAAAATAGGTGACTTAGTGTTTCTGGTGAATCCATACAAAAAGAACATTTATTATTATTTGCTATTCCAGTTGTTTATAGAAAAGTGATTGTTGCAAAATCTCTATGCAGTAATTTATACTGAAACCAAATTAGATTAAATCTTCTGCAATTTTGTATGTTAAGGCAAAATGCCTTATCCAATCCATTTGTCCTGGTGGATTAAGTTGCATTTTCCATTAATCAGTGCTTTGGTTTGTAATATTTCTGTGTCATTTACCTAGATACTGTAAATATTTCTGTAGCCATTCTTAGTTTCAAGGAGAAGTAAGGTCTTTTTTGCAATCCAAGGTTTTTCCAAAATTTCAGGTTGGGATTCAGTAGGTAATCTATTCATATATGATTTCAGGGAATTAAAGACCACTGCATATTGTAGAAAGTTTGTTCCAGCATTATATATTTCATTCATTTTTTGCTATGAAAGGAATTGTCCATTACTCTGAACAATATTGTTTATAAATAGTATACCTTTTTCAAATCATTTTTTGCTGACATACAAAGACCCTCCAACTTTATTATTTTCATCATACATTAGGGCTTCAGTAAACAAAATCTGAAAAAGTCTTTGGAATAAACTTTTTAGAGTGAACAGCCTTCCAAAATATGTTATCAACATCTTCTGTGTTCCTTTATATATAATTGATACCAAACTTGTTAAAATCTTTTAAATGTTAAAACAGTGAAACATGAGTTTTTCTCTTTTTGTACATTTGGTAAGTATTCTTCTGACCCAGGACATTTTGAGAAAACAAATATTTAATTTTTTGATGAACCATTCTGGAGGATTCGGTAAGCTTATGAAGATGTGATTTAAGTTTGTTTAAGCAAGTGATTTTATGAAAATAACTTTCCCATAGGGGATAAGAATTTTCTTTGACCACTGAGTCAGTAGTGTTTTTTGATCTCATTTAATTTACTGTCATAATTAAGATTTATCATTTGACTTAAAGCTGTAGATAAGATAATGCCTATTATTGTGAAACTATCATCTATCCAGCATAAATTATATTCTGTACACAAATGGCTGTTTTTCATTCTTCCTATCCATATTCATGTTTTCTCTATGTTTACATTAAGGATGGAGGTCATTTGCATAGAATTTTAATGTGTGCATTGTATTTTTAAGAGCTTTTTCAGATCCATCCAAAAGCAATGTTGTATGATCTGCATACTGAGATATTAGAAATTCATTTCCATCCATATTAATACCATTTATATCTTTATTCTTGTTAATCATTAATGTGAATAATGTGAAACGAGATTGTCTCATCTGCATCCTCTATATATATGAAACCAAAATGAGATATATCCATTAACAATTACACACGATTTTATGTTGTGATAAAAAGCTTAATTCCATTTTATAATTCAGTTACCAAAGTTGAAAAAATTTAGTGCTTTAAATTAAAATTCCCATTCCACAGAATCAGAAGCTTTTTTGAAATCAATCTGTTGTAGCATACCTGGTATGTTATGGTTTTCAGTGTAAAACATTACATCATATACTGTTCTTATATTTTCACAAATAGATCTACAAGCCATAAAACCAGTTTGATCTTCATTAATTAAGTAGGGTAATATTTTTAAAATCCTATTTGCAATACATGCTGATGCCACTTTATAGGTAATATTAAGCTGAGATATTGGTCTCCAGTTCTGTAAATAATTTTTATCTTAATCACCTTTAGGAATACAAGTAACAACACCTTCCTTCTGAGTTGCTGAGAGACTATTTTACAACCAAAGTTAATTGACCTAACTAGAAAATATTCTAAATCATTCCAAAAGAACTTAAATAATTCAGTAGAAAACCCACCAGAATCTGGACTCTTACAATTTTTCATGTTTTTAGGGCAGCTAAAGCTTTGGAAAAAGAAATCATGCCCTCTAATTCTTGGCTGTGTTGTGTATTTAGTTTTGGAATATCAGAGTCACTGAGTATTAAGCTGAGATTTAATGTTTTCTACATCTCTTGAGGCATATAGACTTTCATAATAGGATTGTGTTAGGTAATAATGATAGTGATGTCACTTTTATGATATTTTTCATATATTTGCTGAGATAGCTTCGGTTCTGTAAGTTGAAAAATTATTTTGTCTTTTTTCTCACACTCTTCAATCCTTTTAACTCTAGACCTAATCATAAGACCCTTAAGTTTTTCTTGATGCAATTTTTGTAGTTCATTTTGTTTTTCACCAATCAAATTAGTATTAATTATTTAATTATCATCTGATAAATTATTAATCTCTTTAAGTAGAGTTTTCTCTCTAGATTCTCTTTGCCTATTCTTGAAAGAAGAATAAGATGTTTTTTTTGTTCTAGTCTCCATTAGAAGAACTTCAAGAAAATAATTGGTCATTTATCATAAATTGTATTTCATCATTGGAATATCACTGACATCATTGTGGACATAAATATCAGACAAATATTGTAATTTAATGTTTTTTCAGTTACTTCTATATTTTCAATATATGTCTTGTCATTAAGTAGTGATTTATTGAACTTCCAAAATGATTTTCCCTTTGTAAAGTTCCCAGTGTCATACACTAATGTTAAGAGAGAATGGTCAGTTTTCTACCATGGTACAATATCCGCTGCCTCAGTATCTATAAGCAAGTTCTCAGAAACCAGGAAAAAAAATCAATCCTTGCTCTTTTGTTTGTACCCCTCCAAGTGTATTTTTTCTTTTCTCCAGATATCAGTCAGTCCAAATTCCTTTGTAATCTCTATCAATTTCTCTCTTGATCTTGAGTTGTTCAGTCTGACATAATTATTTGTATCTTGTTGTTGATACATAACTAAATTAAAATCAAGTTAACACATTAGTCATTTAGTTTGGGAAAAAGTATGTCATGTTTTTTGTAGTCTGTGAGAAAAATAATGATGACAGATTGCATCCATATTGGATTCCAAACAGAGTTACAGTTACACCACATGTGCTATGATATAGTTTTGGACTACCCACATACTAGGACCATTTTTGTGCAGGAATCCATAGCAAGGTATCATAGGAAATGATAAACTGAAGGCTTGCACAGTTTGTTCCAAACTGGAATTATTTTTCTTATTAAAAAATATAAAAACGCGCTGGTATAAACCCTTCTTGCATGTACTGTAATGGCGGAACCTTTTTTTAAAAATTGGTTTTATTGACATAAAGATAGAAAATACACGCATGTACCAGTAATAAAATATCTTGGTACAATATTTCAACTATAAGATAAGCATATATGTAGTTCGACACAATTATTTTTCCTCATTGTAAAATGCAAGGAGAAGATGAAGAAAGGTAAAAAAGAAGAGAGAAAATGGAGACTAGGAAAAGAAATATTGTTTACATTTATATTTCAGGATGACATATTAGTATTCATGTATAGGGAAAATATTAGCATTTTTGCAAAACAAATATGAGAGCTTGTATATACAAGCATACTCATGTATAAAAACATGCAGAGATATATATATATATATATATTTCATACATATGCAAGAAAGAGAGTGAGAGAGAAAGGGTTATTTTGTCAAAGTCGACACTTCATTCAGTGATCACATTAAAAATATATGACGATATTCATGGTTATCAGCTACTCCGCTTTAATAGTCACTACTCCATTTCCCTATAAAATGTTTTCTCATGGTTTCCATTTGATAAATAACTTTTGTACTTTTGGATATCCCATGTCAGATTTATTAGCTTCAAATTTAAAATGAAATATCAAATCAGAGTAGAGTTCTTGCTGAAGGTTTTATTGTTTGGTTATGAAATTTTGATCTAAATATAATAGATTTTGCTCTTGATAATACTAGATTTATAAAATTTGACAGGCAAGATTCATTTAAATCTCAGAATTAAATAAGATTTTTAGAAATCTCAGAATCCACTCCAGTCTAAGTTCTACACAAATGTAAAACCTGACACCAAAAGTGTTTCACAACAACACAACTGCAAAATAAATTTTTCATTGGTTCTGCCTCACTATTACAAAAAGAACACCCTTTGTCAGGTACAAAACCAATTTTGAATAAGAAGCTATTTGTAATCTAAATGTTGTGGTTAACTCTACACTGGAGCTACCATAATTTTGTATCCAAAGTAATTTTATATGGAATTAGAATATACCAATCTCTATCTTTTGGAATGTTGAATTAAATAAGAAAAAGGTTTCTTGAGCTTTGGGACACTGAAAAAATGACTTGGTTAAAATATAATGTATCTCTGTTCATCGTTGTTTATTCCTGAGTTGAATTTTAGTATTCTTCGTAAGAAATGGGTGCAGATTATTTTTCTTATGTTACAAATTTAACCTTTTTAAATATAGTTTGATTGCACTTATAATACCATAATATTGTGTAATCTGGGGTGAAAAATCATATAGATCACAAAACCATTCATATGATAAATGTAAACTTTGCTTATCAAAGAAATGGTATATAAATTTTACTCATATTCGACAGCCATAAGTGATACAAAATTGGTCTGTTGTTAATCATTATGTTTTTATTTTTCCAGACACCCTCATGTGAAATTTCAAGAAAGTTTCTATCTTTTTCGGCAGTCATAAATTCTGCCCATGCTAAAAAGTATACATCCTTCCAAACTATTTTTTTTTTATTTTTGGATAATCACAATATTTGCAAATCATTTAATTGAAAGAAAGTGTAATAAATAACTCATATTGATTGAGAAAGTAATCTATTATATTTTGCCATTCATGATGATTAATCAGCAAATGCTTTACCCAAGATATTTTTAAATATTTGATGTTTCATGCGCAATCCACCTTCTTCTAGCTTATTAATAAGTATTGTTTTACTTATTTTATCAGGACTGTTATTCCATATAGATTTATAAAATATTTTTCAATTTGATTATGAACACTTGCTTTTGGATTTGGTAATATTTAATAAATGCTTTTGTTTAGATAAGGCCAATGATTTTAGAACAACAGTTTTCCCATATATTAGTAATTTTATTCAGTTCAAGTAAAAGTTTTGTACATTTTGAATTTTGTTTTCAAAATTCATTTCCACAATCTCGTCTGTATTCACGGAAAACTCAACTCCTTGTAAAGAGAAACTGAAACCCAATTAGATCTTAAATTTGTACATATCTGTGTCTGTGAATTCTTAAATGCCCCTATTTTTATAACTTTTGTTGATATTCACTTTTAGTATCAACATTGGTGCAAATACATCTAATGTTTCTGCTGAGGCATACAGAGAGTTCTTTGTTCCTTCTAGTAGATATGATGTGTCAACAGCATATTTTTCTGGTTTATTTTTATGTTCATTTATGCATATGTCTTTAATATCATTATTGTTCCAAACCATAATTAAAAAAATTTATGCTGCTTATAAAAACAAAGAAGGAAAGAGTGGATTCCCATGATGACAATCACATCCAATTAAAAAAAAAATGAAAATCTATTTTGAATCACACATGTTTTTGCATTTCTTTAGCAAATATATATCCATTATTCCATTTGTTCACCAAAATTATAAACTGAAAACACTTCCTGTATAAATTTCCAAGAGACAGAGTCAAATGCTATTTCACAATGAACCTGTAAAATAATACCATTCATACGATTCTCTTCTGTAAAAAATGCACATAATATCATATATCAGAGTGGCTACCTCACCCATATACCTACCATTCATTTTTTTAAAATCCTTCTTGTGTCAATTTAGGAACCTCAAATCTTCCAAGTATATCATCTAGTTTTATTGGACTTAAATTTCTATCTTGTTGACTAAAAAATGTATCACAGCACTTTTTCACTTCAGCCTTTTTGACCTGGGATGTGTCTGGTGATGACGTTGACACTAAGAGTGTTTAAATGAGTTGGAGTTTATATATTTACAAAAATGACATTCTGTTTGAAGGATTTGCTCTTTTTAACTGTTGTATTTCTTTGGCATGCCTTTCTTGGGATGCTTAAACTTACTCTGCAACTATATAGCCAGGATTGTGCTGATATACCTTTAAACCCCAGGTTACCATATTCATTTTAAATTTAATGGACCATGGAGTCACATTTCTGCAAATAAATAAAAAAATGGTAGATATAATTATAAAATAAGTAAATATTTAAACATTCTTGAAGTAGTAGGGTATTTTTATTGCTTGTTGCAAGTGTCACCTCATATTTTCTTTGTTCTATAAAATCTTCATGCATTCATGTACATTTATGATCAGAAAAGTATTTTTTCAAATTAAATTCAGCTTTTGTTTATAAATATTATGAAGACATTTCAAAATGTGGCTTGAATAGTCGGCCAGATATTAGTATGCTGTTGCACAGTGCCTGAAATAATTCATTTATTTCACCTCTGCAATTTCTTGCTGATATAGTTATGACCCGAACTTTGTAAAAAGATTATTTTTTTTTATTTAAAGAGTTTTGATGCAGTGAGTCCAGAAAAAGCCAGCACAACACACCTTATCTTTTAGGAAACAACTTCAAAATATATGAAGATTATGTAAGGGGGGGGGGGGCACCAGACAGATGCACCCCCCCACTTAGCCAAAAAAGTTAAAAAATATTTTATATATTTGTGTTTTCCCCCTTAATAGGTGTTGCATTGTATTACTTTTAAAAAATAATTTTGATCAAAAAATTTTTATTTTCAATTTTGTGTGGGGTATTTCTCCCTAGTGTTTCTAAGGGTTTGCTTTCCCAATCGGGTTTTTTCCACCCAATCGGAATCCCTCATCCTTTTTTTCCCAAGTGACCTTTGCCATAGGTCCCTACGTCCTGTGTATGCTATCTGTGTTGTGCTATATTGTGTGATTGCTATAGATTTTATTGCAAGGACGGCTTTTCATTCAAATTTCTCCCAGTTGTCTAAAATTTCTATTAAAACAGTTATTTCAAATTTATTTTAGTTTATATTTATTAAATTTATTAATTTATTTTTATTTCCCAATTTTGCATAAGAAACGGTGTACTATATATTTTTGTAAAAAAAAGCTTAATGTTTTAAGTGCTTGTTATATGATGTGTCGTTCCTTATTTTTGAAATTTTGCTCAGGATTTTTTAAATTCTGTGACTCTATCCTATAAAAGAAGCCGCATGTTTTCTTTATTATTTTCAGATGCTTCTCTTATTGGACTTTGTCTGTTTATAGTCATGAGCATTTTATTTTTCCAAACAGAAAAGGTATCCAAAAGGGTCTTATATATCGACTCAGTTGTTAGAATTTTATCCTTCATCCTCCACCTCTGGAATCCTTTTCCCTAAAGTCCCATTTTCTTGTATTGAATGTCCATTTTTTCTACCCATGGATTTTTCGGAGGCTCCTCCACAGGCCTGTCCACTTCACATAGCGCCATGTGGTATAGCCCCGTGGCGTTACTGTCTCTTACTTCATCCATGTGTAGATCCCTGTTCATAGTTCCTACAAATCCCTTGCAAATAAAAAAGAGTTTGTTATAAATTAATATCAGAGTATTTTAGGATTCCAGTCTAGTTTTTCATTGTTGATTAGTATTTTTTGTTAAAAAGATAACTTAAAGCGCTCCAGAGAAATGTCCAAATTACATGTTTTTATAAGTATTTAAATTTGGATATATTTCCATTTTTTGAATTCTTGTGGGACAGGTTATTTATGGATTACTATTATCTGTCCACACTTAAACATTATATCCGCTATGTAGTTAATTATTTCAAATAATGTTTTTTTGTCAAACTTTCCATCTAAGTACAGTATTCTGTTTCACTGGAAATTTCCCTTCTTTTTTATTAATGATACTATTTTTTCCCTTGCTGTTTCTGTGTTTTTGCATTAAATTATTGTATGTAATTTGGTGAATTTTTCTGATTTACATAAGGGCCATTTTGGGATTATTTTTATCATCCCTTTTCTCTTGGCCACTTCACCCGTGAGCCACACATTGTGGAGGTATTTTAACATTAAACTCTGTAATTTCAATCACTTTATACTTGTCCAGTTATCCCAGGTCTTGTCGCATTCTACCCCCCAGTGTTCTAATTCCACTTTACATCTTTTATTTTTTGTATGAATTTCTCTAAAAAAATTATATGTTCCTTTCTTTTCAATACTCCATAATTCTTTTATATCTCTATATTTGTAGATTATATCACTAATGTTTTTAAACTTTTTAGCTATGATAAAATTTTTTGATAATGAATTATTTCTAAAAATATCCTCTCTGTTCCTTAATAAAAACCCAAACCAAAATACATAAAGTGCCTCCCACAGCACACTTGGAATTGCTTTTAGTAATTTAAAACGGTTTAAAATATTTGATTCTTGTATTATTTTAGGGTTGGGTAGTGCTAGACCCCCCCCTTTTATTTCCTCTATATAGAGTTTCTTTTTCAGTGTAATGTAATTTATTACCCCATATGTATTTAATTATTTCATTGTCGATTTTTTCTAGCTGTTTACCTTTTATATCCATTGACTTTAAAACGAAATTCATGTTGGAATACATGTATGTTTTTGCAACTTGTGCCCGCTCCAAGGTACATAGTGGCATATGCGCCCAGATTTCCAGATTTCCTTTGATTTTTTCCTGTATAACTTTAAGGTTTTCTATTTCCTCGTTTTTTCCAAAATATATCCCCAGTGCTTTTACTCTTTCTTTTATTAGGTGAGGGCCCTGGGTGGTTCCCTCTCCAGTTTCCTATTTTTAATATCTCTGTTTTTTCATGGTTTATCTTTGACCCTGAAGCTTTACCAAATTTTTCATATTCCTTTTCAAGGTGTTTGAAGGAATTAGGGTCTTTTATGAAGTTTGTTCAATCATCAGCATGTTGGAGCATTTTAAATTCTTCTTTCAAATTTGGGATTCATATTCCCTCAATCTTTATGTACAAGACTCCATGACATTTCAAACAACATATCTGTTGTAGCTGTCTATTTATATAAGGCCAGTTACTAACCTGTTTACTGTTTTTGTTTGGTGGTGCCAGACTGTGAGACAGACAAACCTAGTTCTATTCCTGATAACAACTGTTAGACTTTGTGTCCCCTCCTGTCACATTTTGGTGGCCCTGTTTAGAATGGGTTAATCTGGCTGACATTCAAGGACAAATGTCAAAGCAGAGATCTAGGTATATGAGGCCACTTACTAAATAGCCAGCCATTCCAGACCTTTAATCAAGTGGTATGTGTGCCTGACTGAGATGGATGAACCATGTTTGATTCCCAACCATGACAGTAAGACTTGGTATCCCTTTTCATTACAATGTGACACTCTTGGTTTTGGTATCATGACATTATAAATTTATAAAGCAGAGGCAAGGACTTAATTCATGAACTAAATCTTCAGGTAGTTTTTGTGGCATAATCCATAGCTGACTGAAGCGTAAAAATATTTATTGAAGAAAGAGTTTTAGATGCTACCTTAAGTTAAAGAATTCTGGGAAATTTAATTGTCCGCTGAACTCTTATTTCATTAAAGCCATATATATTTTTGAAAGATTATAGACCAGACTGCTTTCATAAAAATTCTGGTAAAATGCAACATAAATAATACAACATGTGTTCGCTTCAACACATGTATTAGGTGTGTAAATAAGTGGTCATCAGTAACATACTACTACTGGATGAAAAAATAAAAGCAGTAAAGTACAAGGTCTTTCAGAAAAAATATGGTAGTGTTACAAGGGCTCTTAACAGAATGTCAGGATTAAGGGTCCTGGACACTTCACTCGTGGAACTCAGGAATCCACAGCTTATATCTGAGAGTCCCTGGCATAAACTCAGGAGTCCCTCACTTTCAGAAGGATAGAATGGAAAATGTAAAGCACATGCTCATTACTTTATTAATAGGATTGAATTTTGAGCTAATTATAATATCACACAAAAAAGAACATTTTTCAGTAAATAAAATGTTAATGTTAAACATTATACATGTAAATTTGTACCCAACAACTATACTAAAAACAAAAAAATAAACCACAACAATAAAATTGTCAACAACTAGTTTCAGTCCCAAGAATGAACACTTAGAATACTGTGTATTTTTCTCTTCAAGTAAAATAACATCTCCATTTCCAGTAAAAAGCTGCTCTATGTAGGCCTACTTCAAAGAATCTATGTTCTACAGGCCTGGGTGTGTTACTGTAAGCACCAGCACCTGCAGTTGATTGGCAGATAAACATTATGCTATTCTGTGATAAGGGTGTTTAAAATTAAATTGGTGACACAAATATAAATCATGAATGTAATCAAAGCTTTCTTAGAGTCGAATTTGGATAATATTATCAAATCATCAATATGCCATAACAATAATAATGATGATAACTGCTATTTAAGCATGTGTGATTTCTACAGGCACTATAGAATCAGTAGAGACTTTATAAAAGAGTGCAGAAATTTAAAGTACATTGATTCATAAAAATTAGTGGCTAAAATCTGTTTTGATTTTATCAGGAAATGGACTTGTGATGAAAATAAGCCATCAAAAGGAAGAGGAAAAAAAACTCAGCAGTTCGGGTCCCTGAGAACCCTGTGTTACTTATATTTTTTTGTTTTATTGTATGTGCTCTCACATGTTTTAAATGATTTATTATAATTTGTCCACAGTTCAGCACCTCCATTGACTCAAAGTACAAACAGTGAGCAGACTGCGTTACAGCCGGCACCAAAGGCCACAGCCCAAGCTCTGAGATTCTTAGATACAAGTAATATGTACATTTATATTAGTTTGTGCACTCATATTTTCCTTCTTTAAGTCAGTTTTTAGCCATCTGTAAGAAACAGTGCAGTAGTACAGTATCACAAACTTGCCTATAGCATGATACATTCTTTCTTTTTATGCTGTAAGTATAATTCTAAATAATGAAATGAAAAGAATGTTTGTGTAGTAACATCAAGAATGAATGTTGTTACCGGGATTGATCCCGTTCCCTTTAAGTTTTATTTATTTACCAATATAGTCTGCTTGATTGTATCAGACATCTGTGGTCACGTTGATAAGACAAAATTTTGCAAAACAGTTTTTTTTTTCTTACTTAAGGCTCTATATTTAATTGATAGTCTGTAGGTCTTACTCCAACAGCTTCATATATATATATATATATATATATATAAAATGTTAATTATCAGCAGCCTGTTACAGCAATATGTTGTCAAGTGATATGCATTGAGGTCATGATAATGAATGGCTGACATATACTTATGATGCTATGGTCAAGGAGTCTTGTGTAAATAAGCCTGATTAACTTATCAGAGAACAAACAGACGTTTATCAAACAATGATCTCTGTCTTTGGGTAAAATTTGTTTATGAGAGAGTTGTGTTTAATGATTTTTAGTGCAGTAGAGTTGAACGCATAGTAGGCTGTACATAATGAACTTCAACAATCCCAGGTGAATTTATATGCAAAGTTTAATATTTGTTGACTGGTGCCATGATAAGTGCCAGTAGGCTCACCAGACCAGTGCTCAGTCACTTTATGTAATTTGTTTGCAGTTTTTTTAATAAATTTATACTTAGCAGCTTAAGATCTAGGATGTTAAACATTTGGAATCAGTTTTGTAATACATGTATTGTTAAAAGTAAGTTTGAAAGAGGCATGGAGTCAAGAAATTATTGCAGGTGCTAACTCTTAGGGGGGAAAATGATATGAATATCTGATAGTTGTAAGATTCAGTGACTTATGCTTAGACATGAAACATCAAAATTTTATAGTTATACCATTGTTCATATGTTCTCAACTAAATTTGTCTCGGTTTGATGCATTTTACTGCTGAAGGTGTAATAGGGAGAGATCATTATTTTTTTTTTGTATGTGTTCAGCTCTGATATGTTAAATATAACAGTGAAGTTATTTTATTTTACATATCCATTAGGAGGATTTGTCCATCAGATTTTCACTGCACCGTTTATAAGATGTATATGCAACCTGGCAAACCAACCAGTTTTTAAATTTAATAAACAGATTATCAGAAGTTAGGAAACTTAATTAACAACCTTGGATCCAGTTAGTTATCTTTGTATGCCAGTTTTAACCCCATTTTTGGTACTGTATTCCTTCATTTCAGTCAGAACATTGGTGGAACCATGTACATGTACTCAGTACTGAAGCAAGTACAGTACTAAATTTAGTAATTGTAAAGAAGTTTTCCTTTATATTGAAACTAAAATGTAGCATTTTCATACAAATATTTCTTATATAAATGTGTGTGTGTGTGTGTGTGTGTGTGTGTGTGTGTGTGTGTGATTTGGATTTTTAATGTAGCTTTAACAATTATTCATAAATGTATGTATATTGAAGGAATTTTAACAAAGTTAACCATATATACATGGAATCCAAGAGACAGCAGTTGCTCAATTAGTTTAGCCCTGGTCAGCCAAGATTAAATTTGACAGGCTTTCCTGTACTAGTAAAATGTTTTCTTCCAGCAAACTACATGAATTTAGATAAAATCATTATGGCCACTTGTTACTCAGTTACATAAAATCATTATTGCTACTTTTGTTATTCAGTTATATAAAGTCATTATGGCCACTTATTATTCAGTTATATAAAAACATCTTATACTTTTGCTTACATTACGATTGTGTTTCATTGATTAGATATATGGTAAAGTGGTTGAACATGGTCTGGTAAGTCTTGTCATTTGAAACAGTTATTCCAAATGAACAATCCTTGACCTTGTTTATGACTCTTTATTCTGGGTGGAATAAAAAAATGACTTTAAATTTGTCATATTTTAATTATTTATTTGTTATTGATACATTACCAGAAAGCACATGACTATTAACTACAAGAACTGTTACACCGACCATGATTGCTTTAATAATCTATGTTGGTTATTTCATCTCCTAATTAAGTAATGTTGATGTTGACCAGGAAAAATATCTGTTCTGTGTGGCAATATTCATTAAATTTTCCAAATCCAAAGCCCAAGAAATTTCAGAATCACATAGTTGCCCTGGCTACCAGGAAATGAACCAAGTATTCCACATACATGCCAACCATTATGCTTTTTTTCACCAAATTATACATTACTTTAGACAGTATATGGACTACACCTTTTTGGTACATTAAAAAATAAAATATAAATAATGCAATAAAAAGCTGTTTTGTCATTTTTATTATCATCTCTTTAATTCCATTGGTATGAATTTGAGAATATTCTTGTAAAGGTGACTGCTGCATGAGAATAGTGTAAAAGTACTTTCCTTTTTGCTATTTATAGCAACTGTTTATGACCTATTTCCAAGAAAACATGGGTTTCTTCAAGTGTAAACTTTGCCTCACAGATTTATATTATTGATAAGCCAGGGAAGTTGTGAACCAATTTCCAATTTGTACTTTTAAAGAAGATGGTGCCAGATGTTAAGTGAAACATGTTATTGTGGGTTGAGGATGTTATATGATGGAAATTGTTAGAGCAGATGGATCTTTTCCAACTTCAAAACATGTCAGATCAGGAAAAAAGACAAATCAACACCGCTTTACAACTTTAAAAGAAATATTCGAATTTAATGTAATAAAGCAATCTGAGCACCTGACCTCATTGCAGATTTCCAGTTCAAGATCATTCACTGAAATTTACACATGTAGAATAGTTAATGAGTGCTGAATATAAATAATTGTTCAGCATATTTTGTGCTTGTGTTCTTGTTCTAATCCATATGGATTTTGCACTTTGTGACAAGAATTTTGACCAGCTGCATGGCCAGGATAGTAATACATGTAGTAATAATACGTGCTGTTATTCAGGCACGTAATAAAGACATTACACTTTTTATGCCAAAAATTATGCTTTTTTGTCACTTACAATAGCAGCAATTTTGCTTATACTTCTCAGCGGGTTGGTATGTATGGCTCCAGCTCAAATTCAGTTGCCCCAGATAGTGATATTAATTTGAAACTTGAGTGTTAGCAGGTTACCTGCATGTTTATGCAAACAGCTCACCTAAAAATGCATAATACAATTTGAAATTTGTTAAATTATACAAAACAATTTAATTTTAAGTGTTTAGTCCACAATTTTCAGCACATCACCCCTGTTTTAAGCACAGTCCCTATTGTACGATGGCACATTGAATCAACATAAACTATGCTATCTATACACATTCCACATGTTCTGTGAATATTTGAATGTATATATTGAAAAAGTATGTAACTTGATATATTTACTGTCTTTGATAAGTAGACACTTACATTAATATGCTGAGTCAGGAAACATGAACTTTCAACCTGTCATGAAATAGCTATGGCTGATTTTAAAAATTAAAAAGAAAAACAACAGGTTTCTAAATCAAAGGATTTACATTACTGAGTCAGTGTAATTAGTTTTTTGAAAACTTTGCTCATGGCAAACACTGTGGAAATTTCCTCACTGTGCTTGAGACTCTAGAATTCCAAAATGTTTTCCTTTTTTATATCTGAGAGTTTGTGATACAAATGTTCATTGTAGCGGACAATTTATATACCAAGAGACCAAAAGATGTTACTGGTACAAGCCTGTAATTACTTTTCAGTTCAAGATGAAGATTTTAAGTACCTGATGTTTGATGACAGTCTGGTGACTACCTCAGATACAGGGAAAGAACTGGGAGAGTTCACTGTATCTATGGAGACTGTCAACTATAGAGGGAAAGACTGTGTGTTGGTTCATGCTAACAGTCATGGGGCCATTGATGGTGTCCCCTGTGGCACCTCCATCACAGCTTACATCGGGAAAAATATGAGAACAGTAGAACAACAGCACCATGAATATGTGAAGGTGGGTAGGACCTAGATTGAAGGAGAGGCTGAACTGGTTTTGTGAGCTACTTGTGATGTACATTTGTCATATTGCTTCATTGTTTTTATTTCATGGTGCATATGCAAGAAGTCATAGAGTTACTCTGTGTCCATCCAACAGTCCATCTCTTCATACATGTATACAGTGCCTATCCATCAGTCCATCTCTTCATACATGTATACAGTGCCTATCCATCAGTTCATTTCTACATTTATACAGTGGCTGTCCATCAGTCAGTCTCTTGATACATGTATACAGTGCCTATCCATCAGTTCATTTCTACATGTATATAATATCTATCCATCAGTCCATCTTTTCATACATGTATACAGTACCTATCCATCTGTTCATTTCTACATGTATACAGTGCCTATCCATCAGTCCACCTCTTCATACATGTATACAGTGCCTATCCATCAGTTCATTTCTACATGTATACAATGGCTATCCATCAGTCCACCTCTTCATACAAGTATACAGTGTATATATCCATCAGTCCATCTCTTCATACATGTATACATTGTCCATCCATCGGTCCATCTCTTCATACATGTATACAGTGCCTGTCCATCAGTCCATCTTTTCATGTAAGCACAAGCTGGTGAACACAATAGCAGTCACATTTTAACCATGAAGTTTTGTCCTAACAATCACTTCAGTGAGTTTGATGATGAGCACAATTTAAGCTCAAGCTCAAATGAGTTTGATGAGCACAATTTAATTTCATTTTGTACCTTTGATTGACTTGGTAATATATGTACTTAGTAGAGTTCATTTTATCTATTTCATGTGTAAAATCGGAGCACACTTAGCCCATCTTTTAATGAGATATTTTCCTTTAATTTGTCAGGTTTTCTGATGTAGAAGGTTTGTCATTTTCATGTAAAGGGCATTACATGTGTAACACTTTGCTATTGCTGTATTAGCACTGTCTGGTCTTTTGAACTTGACCCGATTGTAAATGTGTGTGTGTGTGTGTGTGTGTGTGTGTGTGTGTGTGTGTGTGTGTGTGTGTGTGTGTGTGTGTGTGTGTGTGTGTGTGTGTGTGTGTGTGAGAGAGAGCAAATGTGACTAAATAAACTTGCAACATTTTCAGCTGCAAGCTATTGGAATAATCATTTTATTAAACAAAACAAATGAAGCAATGAATGAGCAACTGTTATCCACAAATTTCATCTAATTCCTAATGCTTCCAATCATTAATAAATAGAGTTGATAAGGTCCATTGAAGGATACATGACAAAACAAGTTAACCGTGTCAAATGACATATTCCAACCATGTTGACTGGACTTAAATATGAGTTGTTAGAAATGTCATTGGTATGAGTTTTGACAAAAGTCATAAGTATGAGTTGTGAGAAATGTCATTGGTATGAGTTGTGACAAAAGTCATAAATGAGTTGTGACAAAAGTTATCAGTACAGGTTGTGGCAAAAGTCATAAATATGAGTTGTAACAAAAGTCATAGATATGAGTTGTGAGAAATGTGATAGACACAAGATGCTGAAGAGAAAATATAGTAAAATGTTCACTGATTTTGTAAAGAGGTGATCTCGTAGGATTTGGTAAATGGGATGGGAGAATAGTAACAGTTTAGTAGTTGAACACTGGACGTGTTCAAAACAATGAAGCAATTATACTTAAAAAATAGCATTTATTTAAATAAGATACAGGAAAACTCTCCATTTATTTTAGTCAATTTTCATATTTTTCAGCTGGAAAATTGTCCATTAGACAGGAAAACATTCATTGTGTACCAGGATGAGACGTACATCATCAATCGAGTCATCACACAAGGAGAGGTGATAATTCTGATACAAGTTTCTTTTTTATGTCCAATGTTTATATACTCTGGTTGTAGTTTTAACTCATGCCATAAGGACAAGTGAGGTTGTGGTATGGCCCTGCATCAAGCATGTGTTGTCCATCATTAGCTGTCCATCAGCCATCAACACTTTTAATTTCAACTTTTTTTTCTAACACGCCACACAATCAAACTTGGCAGGAATTTTCATCAGGACGTGGTCTAGCAAACATTTGTTCTGGGTGGCTCCCCCATCAACAGTGTGATTTCCTTAGCAACGGAAATAGAAAACTTACTTGGAGTGTTGCAAGCACCTATCCAAAATGAGATGTACTGTGAAAGCTAGATACACTGTGGCCATTGTGGTCATGTTAAGGTCAGATCCACCATTTTCATCTAGTACACCTGTATATCAAAAGAGGTATTCGATTGAAAACCCCACATTGACACAACCTTCTATTTAGGAGTTACTGTAGTAGCGAGGATGTTTGAGATCAGATTAGTACCATTTTTGTTTAGGACTAATGTGACTTCATAAGAAGAATTTTATTAAAAGCTCCAAGTATGTGTGCATTCAACTGTTTAGGGAGATGGGAGTAATAAGTGTTAATAAGGTTTTAAGATACCATTGTGGTTGCCATGTTAAAAAATGTATCAACACCCTGTTTTATTATAACCAAATGCATGTTGCAAGATGTGTTGTAAATAAAACTTGATCTAATACAGCCATATGTTCAGGAGTGGTAGAGCTAAGAATAGTTTCAAGAGGGCAATCTTGACAGCCATGTTTGAGGTCAGATCATATCATTTTTATTTGGGACCAACTACAAATTGTTAGAAGTAAGATTGTTACTCTGTCTACCATGTTGCAGGTCTTTCCTCTCATTAGTTAAGATGACAAACAGTAAAAATTGTTAAGGGATACTGGACAGAGAGCCACTGCTTGAGCTCTTCTGGCCTTGAACACAAAAATAAAATAAAATATCACGTTATGATTAAAAAAAGCAACTTAAAACATTAATATCTTTAGTATATTGACAGATATATGTTATTTGTTTGTGAATGTATTCGAACGTTTGATATATCTTTTGTGTGCTACACCTTCATCTCATTAAAAAATAAAATTAACAAACAATACTTATCTATTAATAGGATGTACAGAGGACTTCAAAAATAGTTCCAGGACCAGAGATGGAAGGATTCATATCAGAAGGTAATCAACAGTGTTTCCTTTGTCAGTCCACACCTTCAGATTTTTCTGCAAGCAGCAGAATTTTTGTAGAGTTTGTGGATTTGTGGCAGAATTGTCAGGTATACAGATCTTCTCATCATGTCTGAAATTTATTTAATTTTAGTATTATTTTCTTAGCTGTTTCTTTTGGTAGATATGAAAAGTTTGAATCTGGAAAATTTGCGATAGAGTACATATAGATCACTGAAACAATTTCAGGTAGCAATGTAAGCATGAATTTTTTTTATCAAAAGGGACAGGAAACCATGAATGTAAAATAAAAATAATAGAATATGCATGCATTAGTGCTAAAAAATTAAATTCTAGGTTGTATGGATTTTTGGGTGGAATTTGTGGATTTTTTTATTGATTTCTTGTGGTCAACCAGTTCATTTGATGCATGGCTGTTTTGTCTCTAAATATATATGTAAGGATTATTGTTGCAATATAAAAAACAACCTAACTTAAGCTTTCTCCTGTTTTTTGACAAATATGAAACATATTTTCTTTCTTGCCAGCATTAACAATCATAAAGGCATGAGTTTCACTTTTTATAATCGGGACACTAGTGGTTGGGCTGTTGTTCTTTATAATAGGGACAATTGTTTTCAGGCTGTTGTTCTTTATAATAGGGACAATTGTTTTCAGGCTGTTGTTCTTTATAATCAGGACACTAATGGTCAGGCTATTGTTCTCAACAATTTTAAGATATCATGTTAAAGATTTTGAAAACCTGTGCAGCATATTTATCATCATCTTATACTATAATGACTTTAGAATTTAAACAAGTATGAGGTCATACTATATGTTATTACATAACATTACATAACAAAAATTCTATCTTTGTTCCCAGGTCTTGGCTTGAAAAATAAATTAACACTTGTTAGAAGACAAGTAAACTGCGAAAAAATTATTTATCTAGATATATTAAGCACATATCCAGATTTCCTTCTGACAACTCACATTATTTTTGTACATTGTCCACAATGAAGCTTTATTAATATTTTCCTTGTCTTTTTTATTGGCATGAGTTTTGTGTTTATGAGAAATATATGTGAAATTAATAGGTGGAAGTTTGTTTGGTTGTCAAATAATCATTTAACTGTATCTAATTCAACTATGGTAAGGTTGTTAGGTCTTTTCGATCTAACTACAGTTTACACTCACTCTGATACTGTTCCTGGTTGTCAAAATGTGGACTGCTTTAAAGGGGGGGTGTGTACCTAATATTGAGGTATTTTATACATAATAATACTATATTAATATAATGGGATCCATACTGCCTTATAGTAGGGACTGTTTTATGCTAAGGTGCCTTATAATGAGGGTGTACTTATACGTATCTTGACAAAACTGATACAAAATTTTGTTCACAATTGATTGAAAGAAGTTGTTCACCAGTCTTGTATTGCAGTTGAGTCAAATTAGTTGCTGTCAGTCAATCTTGTATTCCACTGTAAGTTTAAACTTGAGTGCTAATGATTTGAATATCACTATATACAATTTAGATGTAAGTGTATTTGATGGCACAAGTCACATCTTGTTGGGACAAAATATTGTTATTTGAGAAAATGATTTCAGTTTCATAAATTTTCTGTTGTCTATAGAAAACTGAAATGCAGGTTTTACTTGTGCATAGGTTCATTGAGGCAATTCAGTCACATCCCTGATTGATATGGAATGGTGACTTCAACCCTTATATGTAAATCATGGCTTCCAACCCATATATGTAAATCTTGGTTTGGGTATCTTGTGTACAAAGTAGCTATCCAGATAGCTATTATTGTAATAAATACATTTTAGAATCTTTTTAATTCAAAGGTGCTAGATTTTTTTTTATGAATTTAAAATTTATTGATTAAATTTATCTTTTGAATATTGTTTAAGAAGTTAGTCTGTTACTGTCAGGTTTTTGATTGTTATTTCAGTGGCCAGTCTGTTACTACCCAAACTTTTGATTATTGCTTCAAGGGTAAATCTGTTTCTGATTAGGCTTGGATTATTATTCCATGGGCAATATATTACTGCACAGGTTTTTTATTCTTATTTCAGAGGCTAATCTATGTATTTGATTCTTTTTTCAGGAGCCAGTCTCATACATGCAGGTTTTTGATTATTATTTCAGGGGCCAATCTATCACTGCACCAGTTTTTGATTATTATTTCTGGGCCAGTCTGTTACTGCACAGGTTTTTGATTATTATTTCAGGATCAGTCTGTTACTGCATAGATGTTTGTTTATTTGTTTAGGGGCCAATCTATTATTGCACAGGGTTTTGATTATTATTTCAGGGGCCAATCTGTTAGTGCACAGGTTTTTGATTATTATTTCAGGGGCAAATCTATTAGTGCACAAACTTTTGATATTTCAGGGGCCAATTTCTTACTATACAGATTTTTGATTATTATTTCTGTGGCCAATCTTTTAATACACTAGTCAGGCTTTAGATTATTATTTCAGGGGCCAATCTATTACTGCAGAGGCTTCTGATTACCAAAGGAATACCAGAAAATATGCAAGTGATTTCATTTGACTCGGATACTAACCTCTGTCCTGCTACTTTTGTAAGTAAAAACTTTGATATATAGCTAGAATAATCCTGATTGTACTATTTGTAACAGTGAAATTTAGAAAAGCTTTACTTATATTTTGTGTTTCTTAAAACGTTATAAGCAGATGCCTTGAAGAAATACTTTTCAAGGAACAGATTCTTTTCTGCAATAATTTCAAGAGATTAAATGTAGTGGTTGTATTTGAAGAATCATCTAATAAACTTAAGGAATGACAAGAGATTATTCAAAATTATAAGAACATTGGTTAATCTAAAACATAACTTTGACCCATAGCCATTTCTAATTTAGGGTTCTTCAAGTAAAACAAACTAGGGATCCAGAGAAGGCACATCCATTGGGAATTAGTCGCAGACAGATGCAATTTAGAATGCTGTATCATGTTTATATGATCTCTTGAATAAATCTGAGTACCCTGGTATATATAACTGCCTTCCCTGGGTACCATGTATATTTCAATGGAACAGCCCTTATTTAGACCCAGATTATATTATTTAAACATCCGTTGGATTCATTCTTACACCCTCAGATGACTTAGGTTTAATTACTCTTCCACTGTACATCTGTGATATTTTCATTAAAATCTAAAGGTAATGATGAACAAAATCTTTTAAAATATTAAATAATAGATTATATTTCCACGTAGTTTAATTTTGATTTTTTTCTGTGATCTGGTCACCAATTTAAAAAATTAAACCCCATGGCTTGTTTTAAAATAATTGTGAAATTGCCAAAATTTTAAAAATTTACTATGAAAATTTTAAAATTATTGAAAGTGGGTATTATGCATCTATGATCATTCTCAGAGTTTTATCTTTATCATTGTTATTTTTATATTATTTCCTTTTATTTTGGACAGCAAAAACTGGAGGAGAGAACACAGACAGTTGACAGCACAGAGTTGAAGGTTTATGGCATTGAGAGAACTATTAACTCAGTTATAGACCTACCTACAACATGGCAGTCTTATTTCATGGAAGATGGGTCAGTTCCAAAATTGTTGCTTTTAAGAAATGTATATGATTGCTTGTAAAAGGAGATAAAATATATAGGAATCTGTGAACAGAAAGAGGAAAAGGAAATGTCCAGGTGTTTATACATTTGACAAATAGATATAAACAGAAACAGAAATGGAAAGGAAACAAAAATGTGAATATATATCAAAGACATTGAAAGTGTCACAACTGCACTAGGTCATCTCATGGTCAGTTGAATTCCTTTGTACCTTTAAACAAAAGTCCACAATAAACTTGTGGATCTAACATGAAACCTTACCACATTGTCTCCTTTGTTTATACCACAGGGTTCAGCATAACAGTTGCCCATTATCCTGAGGCTTGTAACTTTTTGTAAGGACAATTAAATGCCAAAATATGGGTAGTCCAGCTGACTAGCGAAAAAATGAAGCTTAAATCAGTAAAAGATGGCAAACAACACACACACACACACCAGTTTCATGTTCATTGATTGATTTGTAATTCGTTGTAATTGGTTGCTGGTGATGCTGTTGAGAATGCAATCTTTGTTATTAATTTTTATCCATTTTAAATTAAACTGGTGTGAACAGAATCTCTATCAGATTCACAGAAGTCAGTGTTATGTAAGTGCTTCAGTATGCAGGAAATCATTATGATCAATTCAACCAAAACATCCACCACAATGCTTCAGTGTCGTTTGAGAATTTGCATATGTACAGTATTATTTTAAAGGGTTTTAAAGACTATGTACTAGACCAAGCTGAGGGGTTCCAAATAAGCCAAATATGCCTTGTCATTGAATGGAAACTGTCATCTGATTGTCAAAATGTTGAGAATTTTAGATTGTTCACCTCCCATAGAAAAAAAAGATGATGATGGTGTGGCATGGACTTAGAACATTGAGTGGTCCAGCCTAATAATGAGATTATTTTTATTTTTCATAGTACCTACCCATCCATTTGACTCACACCACCAGCAGTCACAATGTAAAAGTACCAACATTAACTGACACCACCAGCAGTCACATTGCAAAGTACCAACAATGTATAAAAATCAAGCTGAGATACTAAATAGTTTCTGTTAACAAATTCCAGCAATTATTTGCATTGTAGCATTCAACTAGATTTTGTCTGCCTTGTTGATTTGCTGAATGTATATATATATATATATATATATATATATATATATATATATATATATATATATATATATTGAGTTTTTTATGTCTACCATTTTATTTCCTTCCAAATTTTGCTTATTGGAAAGTTGTATTTATTTGTTGACAGAAAATAATGGTATTGAAAGAGCAATAATCATCAAATATTGCCCTCAGAATGCAGCTCATGACTTTCACAGTTTCAGAACTTTTAGCAGCGGGTTGGTGATTGTAAGGAAATGGGGAATGCCACTAGAACCCACCGTGGCATGTTTGCTCACATTCATAAGGATTAGGGGAAATGCATAAGGACTACTAAATGTAATTTGTTGTAGTCCTTAAGGTTAGTGCCCAGTTTTTCTTAGTGCCTATCACTATATTTCTTTAAAGCTTTAATAATATTACAGCCAGGTCTGTGTGGGAATTTTGTAACAAAAATACAGAGTTGAATTTGAAAATAAAACTTATCACACTGTCAAATATAATGAAATGGTTCCTAATGTATTTTTGTCAGATTAAAACGATCATCTGTTCACGAGTGCCAGATAAAGGTTTTATATATATATATACATATATATACATATATATATATATATATATATATATATATATATATATATATATATATATATATATATATAATATTGCCTAACAATAATGCTGTCCATGGGGTTCTGAGTTTTAGGTTCAAACTTCAAGGATATTTAGGTACATTAATTTGTTTCCATCTACTGTAGGAATAAATTATTTGATTTAGGGGTCAGTAGCTTCATCCCCAAAATTAGATTGGGTTCGCCTCCTTAGGTCATATTTTGCACAGGGTAAATGGCACATTTACACAATAGCCACTAATATTAAATAGCAACATTCTGACTTGAATTTTATGCATGTCATTGTAGGGTTCACTTTTGTTTTAGCATATTTAAAGGTGGGTATAATGTTAGGGGCATTGAAGACAACATCATTTTAATGGCAGGACCTAAATTTGGTCTAAATGCTTAGAAAAATCATCCTACTGTGATATGCATCCACAGAATTAACTCATTTAATATTCTGAACTGTTCATAGATTTGAATACTGTATTGTGTGGACTTCAAATTTTCCATTGAAAGTATGTCATATTGTGCCCAATTTAAGCTTTTACATTATCCAATGTAGGCATGGACTTCATAGTAGGCTTTTCATAAGTTGACTGGTGTAGACTTACGATTATAAGGAAAATAAGTATTATCAAATCATGTGAAATTGTATACATTTTATTACAGAAAGAAACATGTATTAATAAAAAGAGGAAAATGTGCAATCATTAAAGCTAACATAATCCATTAGAGCATTTGCAGTTGTACATTTTGCATAGGGTTGAATTTGTCAGCAAAAAGTGGGTTCTGACATTTATCATTTCTGTATGAGCAATCCTAACCATTAAAGGCCTGTTGATGAAAATGTCTCATTTATATTTAAGGTACATTTTAAAAAATGTTCATTTTTAAGCCATTTCTTTGTTTTCATTATTTTTTTTATTTGTCAGAAAACATTTATTTATAGTTAAAATAACAATGCTGTCATTTTTTTTGTTGTCATCCTCAAGTTCATTATGTCCTAAGCCTGGTACAGCATTTATGCTTAGGTTGACTCAAATGCTATTTAAAGAAGTATTTTTATGTTGATGTGAGTCACTTCTGTTTAAGCATTTAATTTATACAAGATAATGCAGGTATTTGGCTTGGTATAATTACCTCAAGGTTAAAGTGAGGAACTATCTGCTTAGAATAAATGCACAGCTAAAAGCATAACTATATTTCTGTATGAGTGTAGATGTTAGAAATTTATTTTGTTGTGGACAGGGACAAAATACCAAATTACTGTTAATAATTTTTGATTGACTGAAAAATATAATAAAACGTCTGGCAGCACATACAGAGAAATTTATATCAATCATTAGACATGAAAAAGAAGCTCCAAGATTTTGCAGTTTTCAGGACAAAGTAGATGGAGTAGATGAGACACACATGAAAATTAAATTTTGTCAGGAGGTGCCTAATCTCAGCCAATATGTTTCATTTTCAGACGATAACTTAAGCTCTACACAAGTTACTTGTATCAAATTTTGTACATATTTTCCGCTCTGCTTAAGATTGATTTGGGTGTGCATACCTTTAAGATCAAGGTGACTGTTGGTAAATATAGGTTTGACCATTATATTTCTTTCGTGAGCAGAACTTGACTTTTCTTCAACAAATTTTAACAAAACTCGGTACATATATTTTAATGCTTTTACATAATAAAAAGCCCAGTTGATTTTGGGAGTTTGAAGTTCATGGCCACTGTTAATGAAAATAGATATTGTTCTTGTATTTCATTTCAGGACAGTAAATGTACAACTCTTTTATTATTTTCAAGGAAACTCATAATTTTTCCTTTTGGCAAATAAAGTATCCAGCAGCTTGATGCATGGAGCATTTGTATTTGCCATATTTGCTAAGCCCCAGCTATAAAGTCATGTATAAGCTATAATATTACTGTGGTGTTGTGTTTGATGTCTAAAGATTGCCACGGGCTAGTGTTAATCTCTTACACAAGGTTACATGAACGGCCAGAGACCCAGAATCTTGAATCGGCAAAGGCGATAGATCGAATCACTTAACAAAGGCTTGTAGTTATTACATCTACGTGTAAAGAGGTTAGTTTGGGATCATAGGAAGCCACGGGGTGAACGAGGCGTGTTCTCATCCATCCCACATTGACAGACAGCGAGAGGGACATTGTCCGCTAAGTTTGATTGGATCAGTCTGCAGCGATGTCCAATCAAAAATTGAGATAGAGGGCATGATTACAATTCGACGCAAATGTTACCTTCCAACTTGTAAAATTTCGTTTCACCTAGGAAGATTGCTGAGCAGTAGGGTTACTCTGAGAGAGCCATTCGTAATTTGGCAGCAAAACTTAGGGGTAGATTCTAAGGAAAGAGAAAGAAAAAGTCAGTAAGTTATTTGCTCGATTTTTGCAGAATATTACGGCATCATAATTGTAATTATTTGTAGTATGTATTCTTAATTACTGGGACCGTTTAGTATGTAGAATTACCTTTGTAGTGTTTCATTTACATGCATATTTGAGAAATGGGCTTGAGCCTAAGTAGAGAATTATTAGATGCAAGGCAGAATTATGTAGATTGTTAGCTTGTCAGAATTAATTTTGTAATTCGCTATTAGGTTACTCTGTAGTAAACCAGTGCATTTATTAATGCGTTATATTAGAATTTACACATGCTTGAATTGTGAGTTTGGAAAATGGTTGAAGTATGTAAGATTAGTTACTGTGGACATATGCGTATATCAGAGCATGGATATTTGAATATTTGTGTCCTTTGTATGAGTTTAAGGTAAAGAAATGCATCTGATTATTGTGATATTGTTTAGTATAACGGGATTAGGAATATGTATTGATGTGACGGAATTTATTGATATATGTATGAGAAGTATTTGATACCATGCTTTTTATTATGACGTTTGTTTACCATGCAAGAACATATGGGTATCTCAATGTGAATGAATGCGTGACCGAAGAAATTAATAGCTGTTATCTGATGATAGGCTGTGTGTAATGTGAGATGAGAGGGCTAAGGAAAAATATTGTACTGTCCTTGTGTTTTCACAGGAACCTTTTTAGGGGACAGAACTTCTGGTTCATTTGAGTCACAAGTCTCCAAGAGGTGGAGATGGAATTGAAACTAGCCGAACAGTCGAAGTCAACAGAAGTCTAGTTGGTGGAGAGGAGGTGGAGAGAAAGTGGAGGAGGAGGAGAAGGAGTATTGAGAAGTCGAGGAGGAGGAGAAGGAATTTGGAGAAAGTCAGGGAGGAAGAGGAGAAGGAATTGGAAGAAATAGGAGAGAGAGTACCACAGATGAGTAGAATACAAGGACAGGTGGAAATCGATCTCACACTGCTAATCAAGTGATGCAGTAGGCTATTAAAGGGTCGAGCGGAAGGAGTGTAATTGGAAATTTGAATCATTTGACTATTGTTATTAAATTGTTATTCATTGAATTTCACCCTTTTTTGTATATTTAACCATCTAACCATGGGCATTGCTGACTGGGGGCTTTTTACATCTGTCTTTCACTAATTTAACTTCCAACCAAAATCAAGCCTGGGTGGGGCTTCTATAATAGTTTAAATAAAATATTGGGAGCACCCCACCCCAACCATAACAATCCCCACAGTATTCCAGGAACAGATTTCAGGATGGGTAAAGATTGACCTAGGAATACTGTTGGAACGATGTCTGTGCAAAGTATACTGCAGAAAATACATTCAAACAACTAGCCTTATGTAAAATAACCTTTTTCCTATCCACCCACCCAGGTGCTTGATTATAATTTCAAAAGTCCTGGTACAATTTGCACTGTAGAGGCTATCATGTTAAGTATGTTTCATGTAACACAGTATCCCCATGCTTTCAGGGAAGCCACTGAGATGTACACATTATGTAAAAAGCATTATAATATATGTACCAATGCAGGTGGATAATAGGAAAAGTATCATACATAATTTTTCCTACAACAGCTTTTAAAAAATATTTTTTGATATGTTTTTATAAATAATTACAGGTCTATTTTTTTTTACAACTGATACCTTTGTACAGATATTGGCAAGAACTGAATAAGAATACAAAGTGTTCAGTAAAATAAATGTAAGGTAGTAAATTACAATGACTTGTATGGATTGTGATAAAAAATGAGAGGGTACAAAATATTATGAACAGTGCAGTGCTGTTCTGCTGTTTAAAAGACACTTGAGTGATAATGACAAATTTGCCCTGACCTTTATTATTATTCTTCGGATTTGGACATTATTCACTTCATTTGAATTCAAGGCTATAAGAGTGTTTCTGTTATACCTCTTGTTCATATTTTGTAGGCATCTGACACATAGAGTACAGGTTGGTTCCCCAGTTACCATGAAGTTAATACGAGCTCCAACTCTAATCATCAGAGGTAAATTCTAAAAGTCAACATCTTTGAAATTAAAAATTTATTTATCTTGCATTGCTCTGTAATGATTAAATATCTTCTAGAGCTTTTATAACTCTGCTGGTTGTGCACTAGAAGAGATAATAGTTTGTTATCCATTGTCCATCCATTTCTCTGTCTGTCCTCCATTTGTTGGCACAATTTTATCATCACTACTCCTCCTAAACTACTTGGAGGATTGCTATGAGACCTTACACTTAAATTCATCCCAAGGTCTTGTTGGTCCTAAATGAAAATGGCGTTGCTTGGACATAATATATGCACTCAAAGTAGCCATCTTGAAAATCTTATTATTGTTACCTCTCCTGAACACTTGGTTGTATAAGCATGGCTTTTCACTGAAAGACTTCTTATGATGTCTAGTTGGTCCTAAATGAATTAGTGCCAGTCCGATGTCCAATTTGGCCACAATAGCAGCTATCTTGAAAATTTTGATACCACTATTCAGTCATATCAGTGTTGGTTTTTTTTTTTTATAGAATACGCTTCTTATGATGTCTAGTTGGTCCTAAATGAAAATGGATGGTGTCCATCTGAAGTCAAGTATGGTGACCATGGCAATCATCTTGAGAACTGTATCTTCTCTACTCCTGCTGAATGGAAAGTTTCATCTGCATGGGGCTTACGGCAAAAGACTCTTCATGTTATTTAGGTGGTGTTAAGTGAAAATGATGACCTAATCTCCAATATGGCTGCCATGGTGGCCAGCTTGCAATCTTGTTATCAGTACTCGTAACTGGATGTCCATATTGGCATGGGTTTTCACCAAAAGGCTTCTAATGATGTCAAGTTGGGCCTAACAACGGTGTCAATTGTACATTCACTATGGCCACCACAATGTTCTTCTTGAAGATCTTATCATTGCTGTCCCTACTGAATAGTCATATTGTCTTGGGGGGTTTCACCAAAACATTTGTTATGATATGGATATGAATAAAAATGATGCTAATCTGATGACCAATATGTCTGCTCTATTGACGATCTTGAAAACCTTGTTATCAATACTTCTAAATGGATAGTCATATGAACATGTGGTTTTCACTGAAAGATTTAGTATGCTGCCTCCTTGGTCCCAAATGATAATGGTGCCGGTATGATAGCCAATATGTCTGCCATAGTGGCCATCTTGAAATCCTTATCTTTACTCCAGATTTGATGGTCATGTTGATATGAGATTTTGACTTGAAGACATTTTGTGATGTCTTGTTGGTCCTAAATGAAAATGATGCAGATCAGTCTTAGACATCTTAAAAATCTCATTATCACTTTTGCTTTTGAAAGGATGGTCATATTGATAATGAGGTTTTCACAGAAACATTTCTCTGTATATGTAGTTTCTCATAAATGAAAATAATTCCAATGTAACCTCCAAAATTTGACAACTGTAACATGTGCTTCTCATAATTGGATGACCATACCAGCATTTTAAAAAAAAAAAAGCATCCTTCTTGCAATATATAGTTATTCCTATTTTAAATGATGCTGATCTAATCTCCAAACTGTCAGCCTAGTCAGCCATCAGGATGGGGTTTTCACTGCACACTGTGACTAGTTCTGAATGAAAAAAGTGTTTATCTGACCTCCAGCATGACACCACAGTGTAGATATGCTGCCAGGCTGTGGGATCATGGTACTCGCGCAGACAAATCATATGTCACACAGCTTTCAAGACTAATGGGGGAAAAGTCACAAAATTATTTGTGGTTCCTGCAATTTGTTGTACCCAGTACATGATGGTTTTTTTTAAATTGGTTGGTTTATTTGTTTCCTTTTTATTAGAGGCAAAAATTATAAATAACGGCTTCTCAATGAAGTCTTAGTCGTCCATTTTACCAGTGATCTCAGTCAAGCTATACTCAGGTAGAATCATTGTTTGAGTACAGGCATCTGTATGATCTGCTGTTTTTACAGAAACTATTGAGGGGTTCAGATTAAATTGTCTTCTCAAGGGGGATAACAAACTGATCCATTGAACAGACATAACAGAATTGTAAGAGCATAACAAGCATTGAGTTTTATGGATGTCGAAATGGACAGTAACTGATTTCTTGACGGTAAGATCGTCATCTACAGTCGATACTGTAGAACAAGAAGAAAGCTTGTGTTCCAATGTGAAATGAAGATGTCACACAAACTAATAACATGGAAATAGTGGATACCTCATCCACAGCACATGGAACCAAAGGCTGAGAAAAAGAGAAGAAAAGGAACTGAAATTCCAAGACACACAGTTGATTACCTACAAATGGTTCAGGAATGAACTAAAAAAGATGGATGCTATGTGTTTTCTGTCGTGAGTATAAGAAAGATAATCCATTCACTAACGAAAATGGTTGCACAGGTTAACCTGTGTTCATGAAAGGCTGCAACATTGGCATACAGCCTTGCAACAGATGTGATCCTACAATAGAAATATCGTAAGGACAACATGATTGAGTTGTGGAAAAAGATGTTTGAATATCATGAAGACAAGTTCCCTAATTTGTTTAAATTGGCCAAAATTGTAGTGGTTCTCCCATTACAAACAGCTGATTGTGAGATGGGATTGAGTTCACAAAACAGAATTGGCACTGCTCTTAACATCAGAAACAGTGAATAAACTGATGAGTATTCAGATACAAAGGGGTTATATGACCATTTCCCGTTTTCAGAGGCTATGAAGAAGCAGAGTGATAAGAAGCAAGGAATATTTACCAGCACAGCAAACTAAATTTGGTATGCAGATACTTTGTATATTTGTTGTCAAAGAAGTGATATAAAGTCATTAAATGCTCATTTTAAGTTATTTATATATATATCTTATAATAATGTTGTCACTCTTCAGCTCCCATTCGGCGTTGTCCCCCCCAATTTTACCCCACTGGAGATAGGTGTGGGGGACCTCACCCTCTTAAGAAAATTCCTGGCAGCATCTCTGCATAGTGGTCATTTTGAAAATATTATCACTACTCATTTTGCATGAATGGTGGCATTAAAATATGGTTTACACTACAACATTTCTTGCAATATTTAATTGGTTCCAAAATGAAAATGGTGCAGATCTGACCACCAACCCATCTACACTTTTATGATAGATTTATAAAAACCCAATGTAATTGGCATTGATTTCAAGTCAAAGGTCATTTCTTGCATATTTATACTTCACTGAGCTTATGACCATAACTTGACTTGTACATATACAAGTGAGTTTTGACAAGATTTTAAGTTGCATTCCAATGAACAAACTGATAATGATTAGCGCTTTGATATTAATTTTATGATCAAAGGTCTTGACTCAGCTGTACATATGATAACATAAATGAGTCTGAATGTACTTTTACCGTATTCAGTTTGTGGATATATCTGATGAAGACCTTGAGTGTTGCCATTTCAATAAAAAAAAAATTTAAAAAGTAAAAAATATATTAGTATACAGCTTAACTAAATTTATCGGATGGGTATAACTTGAGATTGCGTCAAGTTGAATAAATTTCTATCCTTGATATCACATTCAAGGTCAATGACTATGTCCAAAAGTTTGCCATGCATTTACAGGTATTTGTTTGACTTTTTAACTCGGACATGTAAAAAAGTATTTTTTTTCTCCAAATTTGGTCTGTTGGAGTTTCTCAGAAATAGAGATGGTTTTAGTAATCAGCAGTTAAAGGGAAGAAACAATCTAATCTTGGATCCCAGGACATTATTTTTTTGCCAGTAGAGCATCAATCTTTTTGAGGGACTCGTGTTTTTCAAGGCTTTTACCCAACTCATCCATACTTACTGAAGCTTGACCATTTTTCATTGATAATGGAATACCTTCTTATGGAGTGTATCACCCAGGGAGACAGAAGCTTTTTTAATGCAAATTCAGTTAAGAGCTTTATGATTATGCACCACCAGAGAAAAGCTTGGACTTTTTTTCAAATGTAGTTCTTATAACAAATTTTGACCTTGCATTTTAAGGATTTTACATTTTTTACTTTTATCTTTTATATATCTTTTAATGAATTTTAACATCTTTAGCTTTTTTTGCTAGCACTACTTGTTTGCATTTATTTTGGAAGGGTTTATCTACCTAAAGTTTGTTTGTAGTTATTTTTTTTTACATTTTTACAATTTACCTTTTAGTCAGCACTATATAGCCAGTATTGTGCTGATGTGCTGTTAAACCTATGTACATGAATCTCCTAGTTCATCAGGCCTGTAGTTTATAAAACCATTCTCTTAATCAAAACTCAGTTTCAGCAAAAAAAAATTCGGACATGATTGACCAGTGCTCAGACCTTACATTTTGTGTTGTGTGAGTCTGAGCCTGCAAATATTTTCATAACATCCTGGCCAGTTCATGTATTCCTAGAGTTCTTAGTGTGAAATTTTCACTAAACTGCATGTTCCAAAACTATGTATGAGATTTTGAGTAAATGTGACTCAGTGAAATCCAGCACTCAAGGTATGTTATCAATACAGGTTTGGGGGCTGATTTATTGGACTAACTAACAGGAAAGACCCAAGGATAAGATTTCCTCTGTGTTCTATAAGTCTGATTACATTCTGAATAAATTTATAGTATTTCAGAAGTTTTGGATTAACAAACTTGAGTAAGTGTGTCTGCTCAGAACTGTTCAAGAATTAATTAGAAGAAAGTTCCTTTGACTTTGTTTGAATCAACGTTAAGCATATCTAAAGTGGAGGCAGACATATTACTTTCATGCTGGTACCCATTAAAGTGAATTATGATTCATTAAGACAACATATTTCCACACACACCCCTTCCAGTCAACATAGCCAGTTTAGAAATACCATTCGATGGACTCTAGCCACATACTCATATATAAAGACAAGTACCATAATGCACAAATTCATTGGATATTAGTGAGTTAATCATCTACATAGTTGATTGCAAATCTCATCTTGTACAGAATCTGTTTATACAGAGATGGTGATAAAATTTCTTTATGCTGGCATATATAATGAAATGTTTTAAAAAAGGGTTAAAATCTGTGCATGTTAATGAGCTTTCTGCTGCCTCCTAAAGCTTTCCTTATGGCTAGATTTTTAAAAACACTTTGAATGTAAGCTTATATCAAACATAATTTGGACAAGTTTAATATTGAATGAATTTTGGACAAGTCCAGTATGAAATGAAATCCTTCCATATTAATCACACAATCAGGGATCTGATTAGCTGAGTTGGTTTCTAACATACTTGTTTTTATTCATGAAAAGAATTTCTTGAAACTTGGTAAGCAGGTTTATCCTAAAACAAAAGAAGTCTCTATTTACAATGTCAGGCCCTTCTGTTATCTTTCTTTTTCTTCTTGTTCTTATTAAAGAATTGTTAAACTATTTTTAGATGAGGAGCCACCTAAGCCTACTTTTGAGAAGCAGCCTCTCAACTGGGAGGAAGATTCTCAGTTGTATTCCAGATTCTTGGACAGAAAAGTGAGTTTTGATATATGGATAGGTTGTCATTCACAATTTTTCCCCTAAGCCTAACAATTTCCGAAATTCTACAAGACAAACAGATTTGTCAAACAGTCATTCTCATTGATGGAAACATTTTACACATCTTGTTTTAAAAATGCTGAATTTACTAACTTGTAAAATTTCCTGACAATGCTATAGTTTGAAAAAATTAAGACAAATATTTTCATCACTTAAGAATTGCTATTGAATAGACACATAGTACTTGTGTTTACCATTGGTATTTCTTTTTGCAGGAGGAACTCAAAGGGGATCATGGCACATACATGAGGCAGCATCCAGAACTGAAAGCCCTTTTGGCAGACTTTTTACAGTTTCTGTTGCTACGGAAACCCAGTGATGTCATTGCTTTCTCTGCAGAGTACTTTGCTTCATTCTCACCTGCCATGCCCTCACCATCACCATATCTAGCTTCCAACAATCCAACACCGTTTATCTACAGTCGAGGCAATACAAGGATTGAGGAACTGAGAGCTCCAACACGATAGACATCTAATTTGATTAAAATTCACCATGGTCAGATTTAGCGACAGATGAATATAAGTGGTGATAAAGAAAATTTTCTATTAGTTTCCAAGGTAGCACCAAACAACTTTGTATGATTGGTCATTAGGTAAATTTGTATTGAATAGATGTCCATACTTTATACCAAAGGTTCTCCCATGTTCTTTACATTAGTATCAAGAAATGCATGGTTTCGTCTTTTATGCACAAGGGGATGATTCTAGTACAAAAACATATTTGCGCTAGACATGTTCAGAATTAGGTTTTGGCCTAAATTATGCATGACTGGCTACCAGTTTTTCCTGGTGGAAATTGTTATAGTAGTTGATTTTGGTGAAGTGCTTTTCACAAATTACATGACAAGCAATTGTCACAACTTTACATATATCATATCTTTAATTTTTGTTCAATAAAGAATGTTTATAGGGTTGAAATTTGTACTTTTTAGGGATTCTCACTAGTTGGAGGTGGGTTGGAGTAACTCTAAGATTTAATCATAGAAGGATCAGCTTTTCCATGCCAATCATTTACTGATTCATTTTCTCCATTTTCTGACAAAGTTTGGATGTGTACATGGTGGTGGTTATTGAGTTTTGTTTTGTTAGAAGGTGACTTCAAAGGTAAGACACCAGTCATAGCCAGTAGACATTATAGACACCAGTCATAGCCAAAAGACACCATAGACACCAGTCATAGCCAATAGACACCAGTCATAGCCAAAAAATTTTAGTGCTGCCTGGATAAAACTTTGTTCAGAAGAGGAGACAAAATGTTTGTACATGTAACCAAAAGGCTCCATAATTATTGTGACATACAGTGTTAACTTTGGTGTAAATCATGTTTGCAAGAAATCTATATATCATCATTGATGTTCACATATTATTAAAGTGAAAGAGGATTTCAAGTTGACATTGAAAGCAAAGTAAGCTGTTGTAAGATCCTAACATTTTACAAAACATCTGTTTTCATCAAGAAAATGGATTCTGTCAGATATGGATTTATACAGGAGCATATGGATATAGGCATCTAATCAAAATCATAACATTATTTCTGCTCTAAATGTTATGAGCCTGGATGTAAAGTAAACAACACTTTTAATACCAATATGCTGTGACCTGATTTTTGAAATCCTCTGTACAAGCGGCAGCGTTCTTGCTGTGTGCATCGTATTAGTCATTTTACTATATTACAAATATGATTAATTTCTTAAGGCTTCTACACATATATACTGATGTACTTTTTGATTTGTTTTCTTTTTTACTTTTGTTTTTATAATTGTTTTCAATATGAATAGGTAAAATAAAAACTGTGAATCTGTGATATACTTGAATGTAAAAATAGATTTTAAAGTTAATGATTTTTCTGTTCTTTTTAATGCCTTTGCAGTTTATAAATAATCTAGATGTAAAGTCAAGTAAGCAGTATAACCCTGTGTCCATCATATGTCTTCTTTCAGTTGTGTATCATCCATCCATCAGTAACTGTTTGTTACCACTCTGGAGCCCACATTTCTGATTTAGACTTGGAATATTTGTCTTATATCATAAAAATTTCAAGTGAGTTTGATAATGAGCAAGATCAGTGCATATTAATGACTCAGAATTTGATTATGAACAAAATCAATTCATATAAATGACTCACAGTTTGATAATGATCAAGATCAATGCGTATTCATGACTCAGTTTGATAACGATCAAGATCAATGTATATTCATGACTCACAGTTTGATATTGAGCAAGATCAATGTGTATTAATGACTCATAGTTTGATAATGAACAAAATCAATTCATATTAATGACTCAGTGTTTGATAATGTGCAAGATCAATGCTTATTAATTACTCAGAGTTATTCTTGAATCTAATTGGCTGATTTTGTTACTGAAGGCAGTATTTGTGATCAACCTGGAATATATTTTTATGTCAGAAAGAGCTTTTATGAGTTCCACAAAGAGTGAAAACAATGCACAATAATAAGGTAATCTTGCATCTGATTATCTGAGCTTGTTACCAGTCTGGAAACCATATAATTCTGAATCAGTTTTATCTGACTTGAAATAAGGGCTTTTATCATTGGGATCTTGAAAGGGTTTATTACTGAGTGGGACGCATATATTTATGAAGTGATCTTGTATCTTATTGTCCTAGCTTGTTTTCCACTCTGGCAGCCATAATTCACACTTCTATTTGATCAAACTTGGTGTTTGTGTTTATATCTTTAATAACACTTTAGATCCATGTTTATCACTGTACACTTTACTTACAGTATGAGCAGTTTCATATTTTTTATATGACGGCATGCTAAAATATGACTTTATGCAATTCAGATTGGTCCAAATAAACCCATAAAATTCTTGCATTAGTCTCTTTACTAATTGGATGCAGTTGTTGAAGAATTTTTCTTACCATACCTTCTGGAACTTTTTGTTTATACTATTGCTGTCAACATTTTGGCTGCCATTTTTTGAATCAGTTGCCCAAAGGAAATTGGAACAAAAAGGTCACATCTGTTTGAATATGGCCAGTGTACCCGATAGGGGCTCATTATATATTTTGTGCTGAAAAATGGTGTTAAACCCCAAACAAGAACAAGAATAACAACAAATAAAACTATGTGAATTGTTCAATTGATAGCAGGCATGGGAAGAGGGGCTGGTGGCATACCTGTTAACACAGAATCCACACTATATACAAAAGTGGTTTAAATGTTAACTTATAGGAGTAAATAAACTCACCTCTATTCACAGAAGAATATAGATATAAACTGGTCCCCCAACTGAGAGAATGCTGTCCAACCACAACATGTTTATGTGGTAAAATAGTTCAAACGATCTAATGTTTTTTTATTATGTGGTGCATTTCTGACTCTAAATAAAATGTATCTGTGTCTACTGTAGTCCACTTTTCCAAACAGAATAATGCAAATATGTGGTTACAAAAACATTACTGTAAATCTGGAATATCTGCATCTGTAGTCATTCCTTCACATGAATATCCAACAACTGGAATACTTAGTAGTGAAATTGACACAAGTTCACTGTTAAACATTGATCATCTAACTCTTACTCTCACTGAATCTGAGTCAAACTATGTGACATATATAATTTGAATAGACTTCTCTGTTGAAAAATTACGATGTCTGAGTCAAATACTCTATTTATTCAGGGCAGTTGCTCTTTGAATTATAATGGTAAAAATAAATCTGCTTATAATTATTACTGGTTATAGAACTGCACCAAAAATTCCACTAGAGCCAGGGACTATTGTTTACATGCAATAAATTAAATGTGCAGTATCTGATTCAGAATGAACAAAATTATTTCTTCTTTCTCTCCAAACTATTTCCATTAGAATAAAAACTATGTGATAAACAGAAACTCAAATGGGTAATGAATTCAGTATTAAATTATTACCCGTTTGAGATAATCAATATATTATTGAGGTGATCGTACATCTGAATCGCTGAGTTTATTACAACTCTAAAAGTCATGCATTTCGTAAGATTTTTATCAAGCTTCTGATGTAGGTTTGTATGATCAAGAGCATGCATAGGTTTGATAATACATATTAATGAGGTGATATTGAATGTGACTGGCTGACCATCTTCTGGTCCAATTTTGACAAAATTTGGTAAATAGGCTTAAATCATGAAGGTCATGAATGAATATAAATGAACAAGATCCATGCATGTAAATGAGGTGATTTTGCATTTGATTGACTGTCAGAGCATGTCAGCACTTAAGCAATTTTATCAAATTTGGTACATAGGTATATATAATAAGTAAATAATATGTTTATTCCAATCATTTGATCAAACTTGGCATATAGACCTGTATAATTAAGATCCTGGTTGAATATGAGTGGAATTCATGCATATTAATGACATAACCATACACCAGATTGGCTAAACTTATCAACACTGTAGAAACTATAATTCTGATCAGATTTTAATCAGACCAGTTAAATAGTCATGAGTTTGATGCAAAAACTACTTACAGTAATAATGTCTCTGACTGGCTCAACTTGTTACCATTCTGGAGACTGATTTCTGTTCAGGTTTTTGCTCCACTTTGGTTAATAGATGCTTATTGTCACTGTCATAGACATGTTCTGTAATAAGTGAGATTTGTACATCTTGCATCAGATTGGAAAATGTGTAACCTCTCTGGATCTAGAGACTATATTTCTCATCCAGTTTATAGAAAACTGGGTGAATGGATTTATATCATGATGATCGTGAATGACTTCATTTATGAGCAAGAGACTATTACATATTAATGATGCCTTTGTCTTTAGAAATAATTTAGTTTACATATGTTGTGTTTCTACAGTACTGCATAAACTTGCTTAGCAGAATGGTCAACTGTTAAGTTAAATATAATCTAGGTGAGCAATATCAGGCCCACTTGGGCTTCTTGTTTTATGACTGTGGTTTGATGTATGACCCTCCAATAATTTGTTTGTTCAGAAATAAAATCCTAGTAATTTACTACTTTCTTTCCTAAAAGAATGTCGATTTTAATTCCTTACATAATGACAAGATGCAGTATGCAAATAGACACACTTGAGGGATGTATGAGACCCAAAGGTAGATCAATAATTATATATCACTGGCATTCTCGGAAATATATGCTGAATCCTGTCGTAGCAGATACCACCCTATAAGAGACGACTGCTCCTAAAGGACAATACTTGTGGTTCCTTTATGTAAAGGTAATTGAAACCTTTACCAACATATATCCTCAAAAATGAAGAATCTTAAAAGTGCAGTAAGTCCCCTTCATAGATGAATTACACTGTAATAGTGATAATATTTGTTAATTCTTTCACAAAGAGTTTCATATGCTGTCTGACTTGCATCAGGAAAATGAAAAGATTTATTTTGTACCTGTCATCTGTAACTTTGTAACTGAAACACCACATGCAGAAAGAATCCCTATGGGAAGGTTATTTTTGCAGGTGTGTTCACCTTATGGTAGAGATACTCTATATCAAGAACATCTGTAAAATGCCAAATAAGAAATTTTAGAAAGCCATCTCCTTGAGATGGTACAATGACTCACATGCTGTTTATACTAAACTAAGCTGTATCACATGTGCTTCAAGTTTACCTGTCCTTACTAGATTAAGATGTATCACATGATTCAAGTTTGCCAATCTTTACTAAACTTAGATGTATCACATATGGTTCAGTTTTACCTATTCCTGCTAAAACAAGACGTATCACACATGGTTCAGTTTTACCAGTCCTTACTAAACTAAGATGGATCACATGTGGTTCAGTTTTACCAGTCCTTGCTGAAATGAGATGTATCACATATGGTTCAGTTTTACCAGTCCTTACTGAACTAAGATGGATCACATGTGGTTCAGTTTTACCAGTCCTTACTAAACTAAGATGGATCACATGTGGTTTACCAATCCTTACTAGCCTAATATGAATCATGTGCTATTCCAGTTCTCCTGTCCTTACTAGACTAAGACATATCACATGTGGTTCAAGTTAACCTGTCCTCAGAATGAATCAAGGGCTGTTCCAGTTCACATATCTTTACTAGTCTGGGATGAATTTTATGTGCTATTCCAGTTCACCTGTCCATATTAGGCTCAGTGTTTGTGATTCACATATATGTAGACATTATTAGTTTAATGGTGTGTGTGTGTGTGTATATATATATATATATATATATATATATATATATATATATATATCATTGTCAGCTTACTCAGATATGACAAAGGATCATGTGATGTTCCAATTCACCTGTCCTTACTAGCCAAAGAGTTTTTGAGTTACATGAAGATGTCATCCATTTTGTGATATAAAGATACATGTATAAATTACTGTCAGCTGAAAATGTAGGTGGCCACTCATTGACATCTGAAACATTTTTTTGTTTATTGATGAGATTTTTATATCTGATGTGGTTAGTACTTTTTTTGTTGCAAATCATTATTTAAAACAACTTCACCCATTGATAGTGAACATACACTATCACGTACTAATGCTACCACATACTAGACCAGTGGTTCCCAAACTTTTTCGGGCCTTGGTTATCCTCAGCACCCCCTACCTTACCCCGTAAGAAGCATTATTCAGCATTAGCGCCCCTACCCCTGTAATCCCACCACCCCATAGGGGTTGGTATGGCCCACTTTGGGAACCAATGTACTAGACCATTAATTGGGATCTAAAGAGCTCATTAGACAATCTGTTACAATCCCTGTCAAGCAAAATGTGAAAAACTTTTAAATAATTCTTAGATTGTATGTTCCTGTCAAGAGGACTGAAACTGTACCCTTTCCAACACTGAAACTGTACCCTTTCCAACACTGAAACTGTACCCTTTCCAACACTGAAACTGTACCCTTTTGATGTTAAGTGGTTAGCATTGTGGACTTGTGACAGACTGGGTGCCTTTCAACTCCTACCATTGGCTTTGCCTGGGTCAGCTACCATGGTATATCATTAATCAAGGATCTTTATTCCAATTGCCTTAGAGCTACGTAACATGTTGTATTGCTGTGTCATGAACACTGAACCAAACCAAGCACTTATGGCTGCTTTATGCCATCCCCAAGGCTGCTTTCATTTGCATATATTGTGGCATATGTGGCTCCAAAGCAGGTATTTGCTATGGCCAGTAGATGAACAATAAAAAACAAAGCATCCACAATCAAACCATTACACTTGCAGCCATTTGAAATGCCTCAAATTTTGATAATGGGATGGCAGTAAGGTTATGCAGGTATGCTTCTGACCTGTGCTCATCATAAAAAGCATTAAATTAAAATACAGAAATAGATAAATCTAGCCAGGTAGATATAAAAATGGAAAAAAGGTGATTATCAAATGGTTTGTAAAATTTTAAGGCCAGGCTTTAAATCTTTATCATGCAGTTCCATTAGTTTAAGTGAACTGTCTTGGTTATAATTGACAGACTTGAGTCAAATGTTATATGAATTTATAATAGAATTTCTTGTCAATAATGTATTGTCCAGTATTCACAGTATGCTATGGTTGAGTCAGCAGAATGCATTATCAGTTTGAATTTCATGTCCTAAGGACATAGTTACTGTATGGGGGCAGGGCTAGTATGTTTGATATGTATTTCAGACTAGGCAAGAATACTGTTTGTGTGATTTATATTCGATGGAATTTCGTTATTGAATTTTGTCTCAGTTTTGTGAAAATGCAAACATACCAAAACAAGCCACCTTCATTTGTATGTTAAAATATCAGAAACTTCCCTAAGCTAGACCCTCTGTAACCTAGCTTTCTCTGGAAACTGTATGGTCACAGTAATGCTGTTTTAATATATGCAAAACTGTCATCACATAATATGCCAGCAGATATGGATGTCTGCAGTTTCTTAGGAGTAATCAGTACAACAAAGAACAAAGACTATGATCTGCTGGAGAATTTTGTGATGGCAGATCAGGGTCTGTCTTTTACAGCCAGCTGTACTCAATTTATAATTAAGTATATTCCAATACTAATAAAAAGATCTATATATGGGCTACTATTGTAAAATGACAACAATTTTTGGTCAGGACAGTGTCTAGTTCATAGAAGTTTCACTGTACTTATACATAAAACTCACTAAAATGACAACCAGGACAGTGTCTAGGTCATGGAAGTTTCACTGTATGTATGCATAAAACTCAATAAAATGACAACCAGGACAGTGTCTAGGTCATGGAAGTTTCACTTATGTATGCATAAAACTCACTAAAATGACAGCCAGGACAGTTCTAGGGTGATTGCTTGTAAAATGTTCAAGTGTTGGACTTTTCTTTTAAATTAATAATTTTATATAACTTAGGGTGAGAGAAATCCAAAGTCAGTTAGAAATGTATAACTTGTATGTATTTTTATTGCACTATTTTGAATTGAATATCTATCCACAAGTCAGCATAATTACAGTAAATACCAAATGACTAAAGATCTCATAACATTTCATTGACTTAAGTTTATAATTTTTTTTCTTCAAAATGTCTGTTATTATTACAATTATTAAAATTGTACAGCATTTTGTCTTGTTCCTTATTTAATAAGAGACAGAAGTTGCAACCATGTCGTTTTATTTTCAATCTCTCTCAAGAGTTCATAGTGCTGTGATACAGTTAGGTAAAAAGTGATGTCATATTCATGACATCATTTTGTGCTATGCATATTGAGTGTTTATTTTAAAGAGACAATTCTTGCTGATGTGTTCTATTGTTACGTATCGGCTCATTCAAAGTAACACAAAGAAAGAGTGAAGACAACAAGCTTTGTAAATTTTAACAAAAATTAATTTATTTCCCTAGAAAACACGGAGAAAAGGTAAATATGTGAAACAAGACTTACGATTTACGAAGAAGATCCAAAAATATGACCTAAAATTGTGAAAACATAAGTCCTGTGAATAAACAGTTCTAAATTGATACAGTCTGAATCTCAGTTCCGATCCAAGATGGCGGACGATGACGTCAGACGAAGGCTAACACAAAATGTCCAGAATTTCCACTGTGAATCACAATTTGTATTGTTCTGTTCCGATTTAGAAGTAATTTAATCAAATGTCTTTGTCCAAAGCCAGTAGTGTTGTTCTCCAGGGAAAATAATTATTTAGAAAGTAGATGAAATACAGCTACCACCACTAACAACACACATGTTGTTCCTTGTACGAATGCACAACTCTTTCCAGCACAGAAATACCTTTTCCTTAAGGTATTAGAAACTCTGTAAGATGTTATGATGCAACTCTCGGCTATGACTGACCATGACTATGACTACCACTCTATGACTAAATATTTCTTACAGGTAACTGAGCATTTAAAACAAGCTAATGCGTCATTACATGTACACACGCATGAAGGACACGTGTGATTTCGCAATCCATCTGGACATTACGAAAACCTAAACAAGTATCAGCCAATCATTTACATAGCTACTGCTGAATGTTTACTTGCGACGAATTTGCTATCATACAAAGCTCGTGCTTACACGAGTCACATTTACGTTTTAAATAAATACGATGTTTCTAACATACTATTAGATCTTGCTAACATAATCATCACCATAATAATAATGACATTTAGTGGCATAAAAATAAAATAAAAATGAAACAAAGAATTAGAAGAATTTAAATTTTAACACATGTAATTTGACTACAGGGTCGTAACACTTTCCCCCATAAAGAAAAAAGAAAGATTTATGTAATAAAGCTTTCTTTTTTACCAGATGTAAATTATACATGAGGTAAAAAAAACATTTACATAAGAAGAACTCTTATGAATCTACACAAAGGTGTATATGAAAATGGCATTTCTATACACGGGAAAGTGCGTCTGCAATTAAATTATCTTTTCCTCTAATGTGCCTGATGTCAAGATTGTACTCTTGCAAAAATAAACTCCATCTCAATAGTCTTTGATTCTTATTTTTCATTCTGCTGATGAAAGTAAGGGGGTTGTGATCACTAAACACAACAACCGGAGAAGGAGCTGAGCTGACATAAACTTCAAAATGCTGTATTGCTAGCATTAAAGCCAAGCATTCCTTCTCGATTGTTGAGTAGTTTCTTTGGTGTTTATTTAATTTCTTAGAGAAATAACACACTGGGTGTTCAACACCATTTTTGTCATCTTGAAGCAAAACTGCTCCAACCCCAACATCACTTGCATCCACAGATAGTTTGAACGGTTGACTGAAATCTGGAGCTGTTAAAACTGGTGCACTTTCAAGTATGGCCTTTAATCTATCGAAAGCCTCTTGACATTTTTCAGTCCAAAGAAACTTGTTTTTCTTTCTCAACAAGTTTGTCAGAGGTTCAACAATATCAGAAAAATTAGAACAAAATTTGCGATAGTACCCAGCCATACCCAAAAATCGCATCAGCTGTTTTTTACTGACAGGCACAGGAAATTTAGAAATAGCCTTGACCTTAGCATCTATAGGTTTAATTTGACCATGTCCCATAATATGTCCTAGAAAAGTAACACAAGCACGGCAGAACTCACTTTTAGATACATTAATAGTCAAATTTGCATCCGTGAGTCTGTCGAAGAACTTCCGAATCGTGGCTAGATGTTCTTTCCAGGTGTTGTTGTAGATGATGACATCATCAATATAGGCATCACAATTGTCTAGACCAGAAGTAATCATATTCATAAGGCGCTGAAAAGTACTTGGAGAACCCTTCATCCCAAATGGCATTACTTTATACTGGTAGAGTCCATCTGGAGTCACAAATGCCGAAATTTCTTTTGCTCTTTCCGTTAATGGAATTTGCCAAAAACCCTTCAGAAGGTCGAATTTAGTGACGTATTTGGCATTTCCAATTTTGTCGATACAATCGTCGACTCTTGGCAGTGGAAATGAGTCTGTTTTTGTCACACTGTTCACCTTCCTATAATCCGTACACATCCGGAAAGTTTTATCCGGTTTCGGAACAAGAATGCACGGTGAACTCCAATCACTCTTACTGGGCTCTATAAAATCATTTTCCAGTAAATACTGAATCTCTTTTTTCATGTATTCCTGTTTAAAAGTATTCATCCTGTATGGGTGTTGTTTCATGGGTTTTGAATCTACTATTTCAGCGTCATGAAAAATTTTGTTTGTCCTTGTAGGTATGTCTGGAAACAAGTGTTCATATTCAGACAATAATTGTTTAAGTTCACTTTTTCCTTGATTTTGTAAATGAGAAAGTTTCTGGTCTAGATTTTCCATAACTTCCTAATTCCGAAGACTGGTTGTTCCAAGATCAGTAGAATCCACCTGAATTCCTTCATTCAAATCCTCAATTGGTGGGACAGGTACAACTAAATTAATTGCATTATTTACTTGGCTATTTCTTTTAAAATAATAGTACTCCATTAATTTACTTAGACTTGAGTACTAATATTATAATTTAACTCATTCATTTTCTTCTTTACTTTGTAAGGGCCATAAAATCTTAATTGAAGAAAATTCTGCAGAATGAGCAAGAGAGAATGGACTTTATTACAGGACTTATAAATTCTCTCCAGTACACTTTGGTGAAACCATAGCTTCACTTTTGACTTGAACTGCTGAATGCAAAATTCAAGTGTAACAAGCTGGAACATACCAGACTTGAAATCTGACCTTTGACCAAATTGAACAAATTGAGAAGGCCAAATTGAGCAAAATTCCGCAATGGAATTGCCTTTGGAAAACTTGTTGAAGCAAACTTGATGGTCAACAAATTTTGGTTACCTGACTTGGTCTTCAGTAAGGGATTAACACAATCTCCCATAGTTCTACTGAATGGTTCGTCAAATGCAGGAATTGGTTGCAGATGAGCTTTAGGTATCTTTTGATTTGGTTTTCCTACAATTTGACAAGTATGACAAAATCTACAAAACTTGCTCACATCACTTTTGATTTTTGGCCAATAGAAGTGAGTCAAGATCTTGTGATACGTTTTATTTATCCCTAAATGACCAGCCATAGGAGTTTCATGGGCCAAACTAAGTATTTCCTGTCTGTAAGGTTTCGGAACCACAATCTGATATTTTACTGACCATTCGTCACTAGCAGGTACCTCGAGAGGTCTCCATTTTCTCATAAGAACTCCATTTTTAATGAAGTAACAGACAGGTACTTCAGTTGCTTCTTTTTCACTAACGGCCCGCTGAAACAAACAGGAGATCTCAGGATCCTTCTCCTGTTCGACGACAAGTGATTGTCGTTTATCACCCTGATCAGATAAAAGAGAATGAGTATTCAAAAGAGGATCACTATGATCAATACCTTTTGACTGATCCAAATTAGAAGTGAAAGTGACCTCATCAAAAGCCTGACCAATACATGTGTCAGCTAAAGGAATACATTCCTTATCAAAATCATTCTCAAGAGCTTTCTTTGCCATAGCTCTGGTAACTGCACAAGCTGGGAATAAATCAGGGATTTCTTTTTCAATAGGATCAACTTTCTGATCCAAAGAAGGCTTGTCAGTTACAAGTGGATTAACCACAACCTTGTCTCCAGCTAAGTCATTGCCTAGCAACAAATGAATGCCCTCAACGGGTAAAGTAGACACTACACCAACTGTCACAGGTCCTGAAACTAAGTCTGATGACAAATTAACAGAATGGAGAGGAACATTAACAAAGCCGCACTCTACTCCCTGAATGAGAACACTCTCATTAGAACAGGTCTTCTCAGAAGAAGGTAAAATACCTGAAACTAAAAGACTCTGAGAAGCTCCTGTATCCCTCAAAATTTTAATAGGGATAGGATTGGCCAAATCACCCAAGAGTGATATAGAACCTTTCGACATCAATGGTTCAAAATTCTCCAAAGCACAATCAGACTAAGGTTTTTCAAACCCAACAAATGTATTGTTTTCAATACATGACCGTGACCATGACCTCTTAGAAATAAGAGCATTTGGGATAGGTCTATCTTGATTCTGATGCCTATATTTCAATTTGAAGCAATCAGAAATGACATGTCCTTTTTTCTTACAATAGGTACACGTAGGAATAGACAAGGATTTTGAATCAAGTCTCTCAGAGGCTTGATTTTTAGAATTTGTGCCAGATTGAGTTTTACTGAGAGTCGTATTTGGTTGAAACACCTTTCTATCAGTAGACTGCTGAGTGAAAGATTTGCTTACAGCAGGAACTTTATGAGTTAAGGAATACTCATCAGCAGCAATAGCAGCTTTTTCCAAGGTTTCAAACTTATGCTCTTCAAGATGATTCTTAATGTCACTATGGACACAGTTCTTGAACTCTTCAAGTAATATTAATTGTTCAAGACTCTCAAAATCATGTTCGATTTTCTTGGCTAAGCACCATCTTTTGAATAACTGCTCTTTTTCTCTAGCAAATTCAACATAAGTTTGTCTAGCATCTTTCCTGTAGTTTCTGAACTTTTGCCGATAAGCCTCAGGGACTAATGCATAACCCTTCATGATGCATTCCTTAACCAAATCGTAATCAGAACTTTGTTGTACTGACAGAGATATATAGATATCTCTGGCCTTGCCATAAAGTACACTCTGCAATAATTGAGTCCAATACTCTCTTGGCCATTTCGAATTCTCAGCAACTTTTTCAAAAAGAATAAAATATTTGTCTACTTCCTTTTCGCTAAAAGGGGGAACTAACTTGACATTTCCTAAAATGTTAAAATTTGAATTTGCACGAGAAGTGGAATCGTGCCTGTCACTTGCCAGCTCCAACTCTTTCATTCTAAGTTGAAATTCTTTATCTTTTTCCCTTTCCTGTACACGCATTTGTTCTTTTTGTAATTCAATTTGTTCTTTTTGTAATTCCATTTGTCTTTCTTTTTCCCTTTCCTCTATTTGTATTTGTTCCTTTTGTAATTCTATTTGCCTTTCTTTTTCCCTTTCTTCTATTTGTCTTTGTTTTTCCCTTTCTTCTATTTGTCTTTGTTTTTCCCTTTCTTCTATTTGTCTTTGTTTTTCCCTTTCTTCTATTTGTCTTTGTTTTTCCCTTTCTTCTATTTGTATTTGTTCCTTTTGTAATTCTAGTTGCCTTTCTTTTTCCCTTTCTTCTAATTGCATTTTCATTTGTTCATTCTGACTCTGAAGCTCGAGCTTCCTTAACTCTATTTCCATTTTTTTATTTTTAGTTCTAATTTCTTACTGTCAGAGTCTGTCATAGACTTACTGACAGATGCCAAAACACTTTGGTCAAAAACATTCTTTTCTACCAAACGTTGAACTAAAATTTTCTTGATTTCTTGTTTTGTCAAGGAAGCTTTTGCTTCAGAAAGATCGTACTTTCTGGCAAGTTCAAGCAACTCATCCTTCTTCAGACAATCCAACTGTTGTTGAGTTGGACTAGAAAGAAAACTCTCCACTTTTGACATTCTTAAAGCCTGTTGTTTTCACTAAAATTTCAAATAAAATGAACTAGGGAATTTCAATTTCAATTTTTAGCCAATTTCATATATCAGCCAAATTCATAGATCCATCCCAGACGAGCCCCCAATTTCTTTATGTTATGTATCGGCTCGTTCAAAGTAACACAAAGAAAGAGTGAAGACAACAAGCTTTGTAAATTTTAACAAAAATTAATTTATTTCCCTAGAAAACATGGAGAAAAGGTAAATATGTGAAACAAGACTTACAATTTACGAAGAAGATCCAAAAATATGACCTAAAATTGTGAAAACATAAGTCCTGTGAATAAACAGTTCTAAATTGATACAGTCTGAATCTCAGTTCCGATCCAAGATGGCGGACGATGACGTCAGACGAAGGCTAATACAAAATGTCCAGAATTTCCACTGTGAATCACAATTTGTATTGTTCTGTTCCAATTTAGAAGTAATTTAATCAAATGTCTTTGTCCAAAGCCAGTAGTGTTGTTCTCCAGCGAAAATAATTATTTAGAAAGTAGATGAAATACAGCTACCACCACTAACAACACACATGTTGTTCCTTGTACAAATGCACAACTCTTTCCAGCACAGAAATACCTTTTCCTTAAGGTATTAGAAACTCTGTAAGATGTTATGATGCAACTCTCGGCTATGACTGACCACGACTATGACTACCATTCTATGACTAAATATTTCTTACAGGTAACTGAGCATTTAAAACAAGCTAATGCGTCATTACATGTACACACGCATGAAGGACACGTGTGATTTCGCAATCCATCTGGACATTACGAAAACCTAAACAAGTATCAGCCAATCATTTACATAGCTACTGCTGAATGTTTACTTGCGATGAATTTACTATCATACAAAGCTCGTGCTTACACGAGTCACATTTACGTTTTAAATAAATACGATGTTTCTAACATACTTTTTAGATCTTGCTAACATAATCATCACCATAATAATAATAACATTTAGTGGCATAAAAATAAAATAAAAATGAAACAAAGAATTAGAAGAATTTAAATTTTAACACATATGTAATTTGACTACAGGGTCGTAACACTATGGAGGCAGACTACCTTAAATTAGTTCCTGCTAATGTGTTCTATTGAAGCAGAGTAATCTAAATTAGCCCCTGCCATTGTGTTCTTTTGAAGCAGACCACCTTAAATAAGCCCCTGCCAGTGTGTTCCTTAGAGGCAGACTACCTTAAATAAGTCCCTGCCAGTGTGTTCCTTAGAGGCAGACTACCTTAAATTAGTCCCTGCTAATGTGTTCTATCAAGGCAGACTACCTTAAATAAGTCCCTGCCAGTGTGTTCCTTTGAGGCAGACTACCTTAAATAAGTCCCTGCCAGTGTGTTCCTTAGAGGCAGACTACCTTAAATTAGTCCCTGCTAATGTGTTCTGTCGAGGCAGACTACCTTAAATTAGCCCCTGCCATTGTGTTCTTTTGAAGCAGACCACCTTAAATAAGTCCCTGCCAGTGTGTTCCTTAGAGGCAGACTACCTCAGATTAGTCCCTACCAGTGTGTTCTTTAGAGGCAGACTACCTTTAGTCCCTGCCGATGTGCTCATCAGAGGTAGACTGCCTTAATTTAGTCCCTGCCAATGTGCTAGTAATTAGAGGCATACAACCTTAAATTAGTCCCAGCCAATGTGTTATTTAGAGGCAGACTACCATAAACTTGGCGCTGCAGACTATCTTAAAGCAGTCCCTGCCAATGTGTTCTTTAGAGGCAGACTGCCTTAAATTAGTCCCTGACAATGTGCTTATTAGAGGCAGACAACCTTAACTTATTCCCTGTGAATGTGTTCTCTTGAGGCAGACTGCCTTAAATTAGGCCCTGACACTGTGTTCTTTAGAGGCAGACTGCCATAAATTTGGCCCTGACAGTGTGTTCTCTAGAGGCAGCCTACCTTAAATTAGTTCATGTCAGTGTGTTCTTAAGAGGCAGACTAGTCCCAGCTTATGTGTTTGTTAGAGAAAAACTGCTAAAATTTAACACTATTATTTAAAAAAAGAATCTTTTTTCTTATGTGTGTTTATTATTTTTCCTGTTTTATTTAATTGTCCCAGGACATAGGTGTGATTAAAGATGGAATCTTAAGAAAAATGTTCATTGATTTGAAATTTATATTACAAGTTGAATAATATTTTATGCCACAAGCTACTTGAAGCAAGTAGGATAATTAATTATTCAACAAGTTTCACAAATTTTATGTCAGTGAATACAAGTTTAAAATCTGTTCCATAATGCAAGGGACTTACCATTACTCAATTAACCTTATCATTCATATTGCTAAATGTTGCACCACAGTGTGGCAAATGATTTCTGTCATATGACATCATGACACCAGTTAATGAGAGCAATATGTGATAAAGAGGTATACAAACCCTTAAGATATGTTGCTTTATTTCTTTATTGGATATCTTGTAATTTTTGTAACTATTTCTCGTGTGTGGCTTCCACCTTTGATAAGCATTCACCCTGATCATTAGTAATTTTCCATACTCAGAGTATGAATATCTTAATAATTTGAAATTTTCAGCAATATCATGCTGCCATCATTAGAGACTGATGTTGCTCATGCAACTTATTATAGTCATGTGATGTGAAGAGACTGGTGTAGATGGGTGGTAATTCAAGCCCTTCATCCCTGTTTAGTGTTGGCCTCTGCTGTCATATTCAATCACCTCCTTCACCTTCCTTTTCCATATCTTGTCCTCTGATGTGATGACTTTCGTCTAATTCGGAATGATGGAATGTCTCTTTTTGCTACAATGTTCATGTATGACTAATGACTCTCTACTGATGTGTTTCTTAATCATGTTTCTAACACTACCTGTTTCCCCAATGTAATCATTCTCACAATCATTACATTTGATATAATAAACCACACCACATTTTTTAAAATTTTCTGTTTTATGCTTCACATGTGTAAGTTGTTGTCTTCAAGAGTTGTATGGCTTGAGTTATATGTTTTCTAAATACTTTAGCTAGATGTACCACTGATACATGGCATACCAATGTTGGTTCTATATAGGCCACTCCTGGTTTTGTGTGGTATTTTTTCAGCTTTTCTGGAAGTTTGAAAATCCACTCTGGATAGCCATTTAGCCTTGATGCTGATTTTTACATGCTCAACTTCCTCCATTCAATCTGTCTCATCAGTGACTGGGGAGATCTTACTACAGACCTCTTGTGTTCCAGATGGTGATTGGAAAAATAGTTGAGGTATTGGTCCTTGTGGGTTGATTTTTGATACATATGTCCAAGAATGGTAGTTTACCATTTTCTTCTTTATCTGAAGTGAACTGAATATGTTGGTCTGTGGAGTTGAGATTATAAGTAACATGATCAATATTAGTTGCTGATGAAGGCAGTATGATATTGCCAATAAGATTGAATTCTTAAGATATTTGTGCTCATGGTATGGGAATTAGTAATGATCATGAATTATCCAGAGCAAGAAAGCAACCTTTTAAGTAGCATTCACCCTGATCTACCATGGCATAATGTTGAGTGGTGAATCTAGGTCTCTGCTCAGTTGCAGAAACAAAATGCACCTTGCATTACTTGTTAACATTTCCCTCAGCTAGTTCCAAATATACTGCACTGAGTCATGAATAAATACAGTTGTGTGGTAACTGGTTAGTGCAGTAGTTGGTGTAGACCATATAATGATTTTAAGTACTCCATATTGACCCTGTTCTGCTTGTGCATAATGTTGTACATAATGTGATTGAAATATAGCTGGGATCAGCCAATCTATACCTGACAAGTATGTGAACCCATTACATGCATTATGTGTCTATGTAACCATTGCTCTGATATCCGTTGTATGCAGAAGTGTTTTTATTTGTTGATATATTAACCCGTGCATCATACAACAAGCTTTAAATAGATAGGGGAAAACTGAGTAACAGACAACACAGCACAGTGGTAGACTTTAAATCTAATTTCAAAAGGAACTAAATTAAATCACTAATTTTCAGTGTTCAATAAAATGAAAGAACCCCAAATACTTTCACAACATTAAAATAAAATTTTGACAGTGGTCTGTTTTAAATAAGAGTGTTATTCCTCTAGAAAAGAAGAGTAGCCAAGGGGAGTAAATCGTGCTGGAATAAATTTATAAGGAATTCTTCTAAAATCAACATGGCCACAAAGCAGTAATAGCTTTGTTCCTTCTGAGAGAACCTGATATGGGTAGTCTATGGATCTGATGACTCATCAGGTGCATTTATGGCAGTGGAAAATTGGATTTATTCCATGCTTTCTGAGCAGGATGTGTGTCTTTGTTTTACACAGCTGAATGTGTCATGTAACAATAAACATCTTGTTCATATCTGATAAATAAACAACACAATGATTTGTGATGGTTTATTTTCAAAAAAAGAAGAGCACACTCAAAAAATACTTAGATAATATATGAAGTCAATAATACTGGTGTAAATTCAACAATTTTGTATAGTTCTACATGAATACTGGTGTAACCTCAACAATACTGTGTTGTTCTACATACATACGTCACAGAATCATAAAAATACTTGTATAAAATAAATAAAGAGGATGAGGAAAATCAGTATTTTGTAGATCACCACATTAGAAAATGTAAACTTTTCTGTATGATTCATACACATGCATGAATTACCATTTAAAATTTTTAATCAAATGAAATTTTTGAAAATCTTTTTCAATTTTATTAAAGCACAAGTCCATGATTTATTTATTTATTCACGCTACTGAAACTTACAAAACACAAATTCAGTTAAAAAGTAGAGTATAAAAATACAATTTAATCTAAAAGAAATGCCTTTAAAAAAAAGCAATCATGAAAAGCCACAGAAAACCCCTCAGAAAACTCAGACCTGATCCTAATGACTTTGATGCTTCTCCATCAAATGTCACCATTAATTTTGTGCACAAAAATTTTACTATTTGCGCTGTGCATGTGACATATTTTTTATAGAACATCATAGCTGAATTGTGCTGTGCATACAATGTTAATATTTTATGTAGAACATCATAACTGAATTGACATTATGATTTATCTTCAGAGTTCCAAATGTCCATGCTTAAAGAAAGACAATGAGCCAGAAATGTGTATTGTTTACAATGTTTCTCATCCTCAAATAAAAAAATTATATACAATCTGTGCATATATATGCAATAAATATTCATGCAAAAAGACATGTCACAGAGAAAATTGGTGTAAATTCTTGATAACAGAAAACTTGACAGAATATAAATTGTTTAGACAAAATCTGCTGTAACAACAATCCCTCATATTCTTTTACAAGTTTAATGTAGAAATAATACTGTTTGAAGAAGTTAATAAAATGTAGAAATGTTTAGTTTTGTTCTTACAAATAAAGATGCAAATGTTACTTACAAATAAAGATGCAAATGTTACACTATTGGAAGTTGCCCAGTTGATAGCAAAAGAGGCACACAAAGTTCTTGGAAAAAGACATAATAGGTGCAAAACCATTCAATAGAATTCTTGGCAAATGATTCAGTAGGTGTAAAACCATTAAATAGAATTCCTGGAAATAGACATAATAGGTGTAAAACCATTACACAGAATTCTTGGCAACTGAGTCAATAGGTGTAAAACCATTACACAGAATTCATGGCAATATGTTCAATTGGTGTACAACCATTACACAGAATTTTTGGAAACAGACATGATAGGTGTAAAACCATTATGCAGAATTCTTGGTAAAAGACATTATAGGTGTAAAACCATTGCACAGAATTCTTGGCAACTGAGTCAATAGGTGTAAAACCATTACACAGAATTCTTGGTAAAAGATGTTATAGGTACAAACCATTACATAGAATTCAAAGAAAAGTTAAAGGAAAAAATGATAGAATCAGTCTCATAATGTGTGCTGCTTTTTGTCTTTATTTTCTCCAAGAAATTTGTGTAATTCTTTTGTCTTTTTACTAAAAACTTCCAAAAGTGTAGTCATGAAACCCAAATGTTAAACTGGAACAGTTTAAACAAACACAAATATATATATATATATATATATATATATATATATATATATATATATATATATATATATATATATATATATATACATCTTATCAGTCAGTTCCAAATACAAACAATAGAGACCTTGCATAATGCACCAGCAGATCAGGGTCTAGGTGGTCTATTTTATTGATTACTCTAGACAAATTGTATATACCCAGATCTGCCAGCCTGCTGTGTGATGACAGATCTGGGTCTGTACAGTTTGCAGCTGGCCTTGACTTATGAGTGAGTATAGATGGTACTAAAATATAAGCTATTACAAATTTTATACAGAAGTTAAAAAATTTGATATGGCTCTGTTTTATGCTAGGGTGAACTTAGAAAAACTCCTTGCTGAAACAAATAAAGTTTTACAAGTACAAAATGAATTTGTAAAAAAACTTGCTGAAACAAATAATAACAATGTTTTACAAGTACAAACTAAATTTTAGAAACCCTTGCTGAAAAAATAACAACAAGGTTTTATAAGTACAAAATGATTTTAGAAAACCCCCTCACTAAAACAAATAACAACAAAGGTGTACAAGTACAAAATGAATTTAGAAAACCCCATTGCTAAAATAAGAACAAGGCTTCAGAAGTACAAAATCTAACTATCAATATTGTATAACTGAAGAATACTGTCTTGTAACTGATTTATAATATTTTCTATTACATTTTCTTTTTGATTTTCTGTTGCATGTTCTCTTTGATTTTTTTCCCAAACATATATATGATGGTTGCATGATTGCTAATTAATGCTGTTTTGTTCAATACTGCTAGCTTGCTTATTTTCTTTTGGATAATAATCTAGACTGAACTGTCAATGGGTACTACCGACAGTGGAAAAAATAAACATTTGTGCAATAAAACAATACTGTTATGAAATTTATTATCAAAACAGTGTTTTCTGTGGAATATATATTAAAGATGTTTTTGATAGCATATTATGTATCAACAACCGTACCATATCCTACTTTCTGATACTTCTTGAGCAAATAGCATAATGTTATATAAGAAATACAAGTGCATGCAGGAATCTTTGAACAGATATTTGAATCATTTATGGTATCATACCTGTCCTTCTGAGGCAGTGTTACAGTAAATTAGATGTTGATATTTATTTATTTGATCTCTATAATCAAATGAAAATGGAAATACTTTTCAGATCCAGTTTCATTTACCTCCTTTGAAAAAGGAGTCTTTTTATCTCTTGGGTATTTCTATGGGTATCATACATTACTGGTACATGGTTATAGAAATGTGTGAGAAGGGCTTATAGATTGCAAACACTGATTTCAAGGGAGATAAGTATGAAATCCCCTTTTTTTTTTGTTTCGCCTCCATTTGCGATCAGATGTTTTGCAACATCACTAAACTTCATTACATAAAACATTTATAAGGAAATAATTCACTTGGTTTAGAAACATTGTTTAAAAGTACTGAAATCTCAATAATAAGAACAGTCATCAAAGTGTAGACTGAGAAAGAGACTGGCAGTTTTGGTGTAATAGAGTACTAGGACACCATAAATCAACCACTTAATCTTGATGTTGTTAGGGTTGGGAGAGGGGGAGTCTCTAATGTTTTTTTCATTAAAAAAGAACAACCAAAAAAACACCCCTCACAAAAAGAAACAATTTTTGCCTTTGCCAATAAAGGAAACTTCTCCTGTCTTTACTTATATTTCAGATTATTAAGAGAAAAAAATTTCCTGTCCTTAAAAGGAAGCAGACAGTGTATTCTGACTCAGAAGAAAATCCTAGCTCCTCCCCCTTCCCATCCTCCAAGCATTATATGGTTCATGCCTTATAATACCCAAACATGATTTGGACAGTTCATTCCACTTTGTTTTCGATGACTTCCTGGAGCTTGTTAATCTGGTTGAAAGGGTTGCAAGGTGGCACAAGGGTTACCATCCTCGACATTTGAGATTCCTTCTTGTAATCTGATACATTAGGTTCAACCGGCATGGTCCTGGGAAGTAAAAAACTCATGTAAAATTTTAACTCCACTATATTTTGCAAAATTTTCTTAGTCTTTAATGTTAGGAAAATGGGAAGGATATATTTGCTCAATTTTGATGACTGTCATCCTCATTTTGGACTGAGTCAAAGTAAAAAAACAATTGTTAATTACTTTTTTACTATGTAATGGAAAATTTTCTCCCTTGGGGTTTGATTTTGATATGAGTGACTCGAGAAGTCTTTCATCTGTTATGAATTTTTGAATAGACATAATATTACGTCCAGAAGTGTTATTACTTTATATTTTGATTCAGATCTAATAGAATTTCAAAATAATTTGAGAGCAAAAGAAAATTAAGAATTTCACTGTCATTCATTAAGTCGAAACTTAAATTTGTACCAAGCTGCATGATTAAAGAAGAATTGTATAAGACCTTTGATACTTGTGTTAACCCCCAAAAATTAAGATGTTCTAAGCAAAAGAGGAGATATCTGTAATATTATTTACATAAAGCTGACTGTTAGATCTAAATCATTATTTCCTGAGAATATTTAAGGCGGAACAATAACTAAGCAAATATATGTTTCATACATCCTAAATTTATTACTCCTCAGGTAGCTGGTTGTACTTATATGCAGGTGAATAAGAAATATGATGAATATCCAACATCAGACAACACAGAAACTTGTCAGATCACTTTAGCCCACTTGGCCACCCAAGGTCCCCAAAGAATGAGTCATCAACATCAAACAACACAGAAACTTGTCAGATCACTTTAGCCCACTTGGCCACCCATGGCCCCTAAAGAATGAGTCATGGATCTCAAGAAGTACCTTAGAATGAGAGAATACGTGCAGACAAATATAGATTGAGCCATTGCTGAAACCAGGGTCCTTGATAAACATCCTCCTTAGGTTTCTCAGAGCTACCAGAGACCATTCAGAGACTTTGGCACGTAACTGAATATTCCGATGTTATTATTGGAATATTTAAGGAGGTACATAGACCTGACAACCTCAAAAATCATATCACCAAAAGTTGTATATAAGATCGTACACTGCCTCATCACCTCATCTACAAACATGCTGGACACTAAAACATGCTAAAGTTTGACAAGAGGAGTAAGATTAAGCATCTACCGAAACAAGAATGTTGGAGCAAAAATGATGACTACCTCGTGAAATGCAAGGATTGTGCGATCTAAATAAGACTTTAGGAAGTAGATGATGAACCATACAAGCTGCATCCGTAATAAAAAAATCATTGCAAAATTTGCTAGCCACTATGACTCAACTAGTGATTGTTTGCAATTCTTTGAGATGCTAACCACCGAGTTAGACTTAGAGTGTATATGACATAGGGCACACACAGAAGGAGAAATATTGGATTCTGCAACTGAAAATAAATTGGACTTTGGTCTAATCAGCCTACTGCAGCTTTCTGATACTCCTGAACAAACACATAATCACCACTCTTTATTGTTTTCTTTTTGATTTAATTTCCTTTTACATTAGCATTTCATGGCCTTCGTCATGTTTGGAAGTCATAATTATTATTTCATTTGTTTCAAAAGTGTCTCTTATTCTTCTTTACTTACCTATTAGAACAGACTGCTTTAAAGTTCTAGCTTTCTCTGTATGGAATAGTTTACCTGACATATACACCGATATAATTCTTGGAGTAAAGATTTTATCTAAATTAGGTAACACTAGGTGGGGAAGCAATTTTTAAATTGCCACATTCCTCGTTTGTTTATTGTTATTTTATGCTTCTTACATTGTCAGTGTCTCTATTTTATCACTTCATGTTTTCATTTAAAGTTTTAATTTGGGGGAGGGAGCAAATGTAGTGCATTCTTTCTTAAGATCATTTTCCCTTGCTTTTGTTTCTTTTTTCTTTGTTTAATTTGTTGAACAGATCTCTTTAAAATGCCAGTCATGTACATATTTTAAATGTTTTATTGAGTTTGCATGTTTATGTTTTGTCCTTGTATTCAGCCCCTTTTTACACCCCACTCCCCTTCCAGACAAAGGCCTTGCCTTAGCCTGAAACACTGGAAAACCTTTAGATACATAAGTTTTGATCCATTGCCACTAATTTTTTTATTTAACACAGTTGTACTTGGCTATCATACAAAAGTATTTGTTTTATGCAGGTTTGACTGTATATACTCACTTGTAGACAGTGGCAGTGGTTGCCTTTTGACTGGGTTCAACAGACCTAGTATGCGCTGCAGGATAGCAGCCAAGGATAGGGGTGCGGCCAGTATAGCCAGGGATGTTAGGTCGGCTGCAAGGAAAATAAGGTCAAATACATGTATCTGGAAAATAAACCATCATTTAACAAAAATGTTATGATAATGTATCGAGTCTATAGTGGGCACAGAAATGTAAACTATGCAAAACAATTCAGATTAAACCAAACAGTGATCAACAGGCACTGAATAAGATACGAATTTAAACATGGTTACATATGATTACTACACTGAGTAAGATACAAATTTAAACATGGTTACATATGATTACTACACTGAGTAAGATACAAATTTAAACATGGTTACATATGATTACTAGTCAAAATAGTAGATTAACAGTTTAAGAAAACAATACTGCTATATCATGTTCTTTTGCTGGAATCCAAATATCAAGAGATATTAGGAATGATGACAGTCAAAGGAATATAATGGGGACTAACTCTAACTTGTCTGGAAATGTGAAAGTGATGGCAATTCACAGAGGACAGAATGAAAAATCATATGCTTCAGTTATGTTTTATCTCCTAGCATAGGGGAGTTTAAATGGTGAAATCCACCCTTCTAAAGTATATTATATTAGAATATCAATAATACTCAAATACTAACATCCTAAATATAGTAGACAATATTTGTTATGAAATGTAAAGTTATGCTTTACTGTGTTTAAATGGTAGATATACTTACTGTCCTGTTTCACTGTAGAAAGGAATATCAACACGTTTTATTGTTAAAGGTTTGAACTTCTCTTGAGAATTATCCACTTCATCCAAGTTTTCTCCTCCTACACAACCACTAGGAAAAAGGAAATCTTACAATTCATTAAAATATTTGATGATAATGCAGTTATACTGAAATGTACGAATCCAATTTTAACTATTTGCTGCAGTGTGTAAACAATGTTTTGTGGAACAATTATTGATTTACAACAATACAATAGCTGTGCCTAAAATTCATTAAACACAAAGAGGACATAACATTACATAAATCCAAGAGATGGAAAGTAGGTGGGCACATCATTATACACAGCTTTCTTTAAGTATTTGACTACATTTTCCAAAAAGATTTTTCTGTAAGTTAATTAATCAGCATTTCGGGCATATTATCTGATTACTGACTTTAACATGCTGAGGAATGGAAGTTTTGTACCTTTCCCATGGACACATTGACTAACCCACAACACTACGATTATGAGTCTAGTGCTCTACCAATTGAGCTATTGCAGCTCCTCTAAAAGATGGAGAGAGCTTTATCATCTGTCATTGGAGAAATATGGTAATCAAACAGCATAAAGGCAACTGATAATGGTTTCTTCCATTTAGTTGTCAACTTGGACATTTAATGTCATTATCAACAGTGAAAGCAATTTCAGATAATATCAAGTCATTTCAGAACCTGTTTATCAAATATTTACAAAATATTGCACATCTAGTTCACATTCCTTTGAACAACAAATAGTTTGGTACAAAGTAAGTGTTTTCTCATTTTTCATAATAACCAACATTCATTTAAGGGGTGGATCATATATAAACTGATAATTAGTGCTAGATTCTGTCAGTTGACAATGCTGCTATTGCTTCTGACAGTTTATAACATTTTGATGGGTTTTCCACTTTCATATGTTTGTTTTTTTCAAAACAAATATCATGAAGACAAAGTTTCGTATTCTTACCTATATCCAGGTATTTGTTCAAATCTTGGATTTGGACTGCAACTGAAAGGAAAATATAGTCATGGCATTATGTACTATCAAGGAGATAAAGTCATAGTATTACAATTTATGTGGTATCAATGAGATAAAATCATGGTATTATGTAGTATCAAGTAGATATAGTATTACATGAGATAAAGTCATGGTATTATGTGGTATCAAGGAGATAAAGTCATGGTATTACATAGTACCAAGGAGATATAGTATTACATAGTATCAAGGATATATAGTCATGGTGTTATGTAATATCAAGGAGATATAGTCATAGTATTACATAGTATCAAGGAGATATAGTCATAGTGTTACATAGTATCAAGGAGACAGAGTCATGGTATTACATAGTTTTAAGGAGATATAGTCATGGTATTACATAGTATCAAGGAGTTATAGTCATGGTATTACATAGTATCAAGGAGATATAGTCATGGTATTACATAGTATCAAGGAGATATAGTCATGATATTATGCAGTATCAAGAAGATATAGATATGGTATTACAAAGCATCAAGGAGATATATTATTGATATTACAGAGTATCAAGGAGATATAGTCATGGTATTATATAGTTTTAAGGAGATATAGTCATGGTATTACATAGTATCAAGGAGTTATAGTCATGGTATACATAGTATCAAGGAGATATAGTCATGATATTATGCAGTATCAAGAAGATATAGATATGGTATTACAAAGCATCAAGGAGATATATTATTGATATTACAGAGTATCAAGGAGATATAGTCATGGTATTACAAAGTATCAAGGGAATATAGTCATGGTATTACATAGTGTCAAGGAGATATAGTCAGGGTATTACAAAGTATCAAGGAGATATAGTCATGGTATTACATAGTATCAAGGAGAAATAGTCATGATATTATCTAGTACATGTATTAAAATGATATGCATGAAATACTTCATTACAAGGCAGTTTAACTAACATCAGTACATTACATGGCTGCCATGAATCATTGTTATAATGAGGAAGTATTGCATATACAATGTCAAATCTTCATAGCTTCAAAAAAATCTCTTTCAGATTTCAGAAAAGTGCATTACTTATTTGAAGTCCTCAGTCAATCCCTATGACTTATTTGTTCAAGAATAAAAGTGCTGATTTTAAAATTTGGCCATGTTAATTTAGTGGAGTATTCTCCCTTTTTCTAAAAAGGTAAATTATGAGGAAAGAAACTTATTTAATGCCTTCTTTTTCTGTGCCTGTTAACAATGGTTTGTATATGTAACATCAACAATTGCAAAATATTGCATACCAGGATGTAGAGAATATTGTTCTTTAAAGGCTTTTTAAAAAAATGAGGTAACACAGGGTTTATAATAACCTAAATAAACCACATCAGAATTTTTAGCTTAAATACAGAAACTTATTTTAGATGCCACAGTGCTAATGAATGTATTTATTTTTATATAATGCATTTATTTTTATATGTTGTGAAATATACCTCACTATGAACTGATCAATATAAAATGACCAAGAAACTTATTTTAGAAGCCTCAATGCCAGTAAAATATAATGATTATGAAAAATCTTCAAGGTGTATAGATATGCTGATATACAAAATAAGAAAAAATACTTACAAGACAATGGATCCATTCTTGTAATAGCCTCGCCTGGTCTGGAACCGGTCCCAAGACTTTCCTAATCCCTATAATAAAAATAAATAAATAAATAAATAATTATACTTTACTAAAGGTGAAAACAATGTTGGCAATAGTTTTTAATACTGGCAGTTACAGGTAGAATGCATTGTTTTGTTATAAATAAACTACTTGTATCAGTATATTGGAATTAATTTTGTTGCCAATTATACAGTGCTTTCTGAAATAGTTAAGGACGGTGTAAAAGCATAAAATTTGGTTTGTATTTGCACATTGTAATATTTTTATTTGTTTATTAGAAGTAAAAATAAGAAATTAAAAAAAACATTTTAAAATAGATAACATGAAATATGTTACCAGGTTAAGCTTAAAAACTAGATACCAGAATTTTAAATTTAAAATTAGCATATCCAACAAGTACTTAATTTTGTGAACAACCCAGCCAAAAGAAAAGAAATATGATGTAATATTTAACAACTGCCAATAGGAAAGTTACTCATGATATAAATGAGATTCCCTTAATCTACAGCATATTCCAACAAGCAATAATAGTCCATAAGCACAAAAATAGATTGTATCACAGGCATGGGCAACTTCCTCCAGGCATAGGCTAGATAACTGATTTTTAAAGCCACACCCTGTGATGTAAATTAATGGATAAAAGCCGGGTCATGAGCTGTATTGAGCTCATGAGCTCACCTGTTGTATTGTGGTATTAAACCATGCTATTATAATTGATTCTCAATAATCAAAAACTAAAATAAAAAAAGAAAATAGGACAAAACTTAATTTAATAGGATCTATGCTCAGACGTGTTACAAGGGGAGACATAGTATATGGATGGTCTATATATTGATGGACCACTGTACTGATCATACCTGCCATTCCTTTGCTGCAGGGTCGTATCTCTTGAGCGTGAAAACTTGTGAGATCATATCGGGCCTTTGTTCTAGAGTTGAGACAGGGGCCCACTGTTTGGGGGAGAGCATCTCATCCCATGCTACCTCTTCATATGCTCTGTTGAAGCAATAAATTAACACACCAAATCACTATCATGAATTATAAATTGATATCTATTTTCCATGTACTGATAATGGTATCAACAGGCATCTGACAACATACATACATACATACATACATACATACATACATACATACATGCATACAGACATACATACTGTTACATGTAGGCTTGTACAAAAGTAACAAAAGAAAAGAGTGAAGTCAACAAGCTTTGTAAATTTAACAAAATAATTTATTTCCCTAGAAAACAAGGTAAAAATATGAAATAGGGCTTACAGTTTGTGAATCTAATCCAAAAATTAATCCTAGAATTCAAAAATATAAGTTCTATCACTAAAAAGTTCTAATTGAATCCAAGTTCGAATCTTGATGAAGTTCCAAGATAGAAGGCAATGATGTCAGATGAGATCGTTGTTCTGATGTCAACAGTTCCTCATTGAATCACAATTTATAATGTTCCAGTTTAGAATTCCAGAATAAATTTCCACTAAATGTCTTTGTCCAAGAATTTTTATGAAGAAGAGCACTTGTATGTTTTCCAGAGAATATAAATTATTAAATCCAAAAAATAGAAGAAGTCTAAATCAAACTGGCATCAACATATAAAAAAACACATTGAGCTCAAAAGGTGTAGAATACGACTGACTCAGCAACACTGTGACTGAGCATTAAACCCAACTAAAACGTCATTTCAGACCCGTGTGATGGGTCACGTGATCACTCACTACAAGTCAATTTGCACATAGGCTAGAATAGCCCCTACCTAAGAATCAGATTCCCACACTGCAAATGAATTTAAAAATAAAACTGTTTACAACAGAACTAACATGTGGGCTGAACATGACCTTGGTAATAACCAATCATTTTCACTCAGTGTTTACAAAACCTGAACCAAGGTCAAGAACTAGGTCAGCTAAAAATATAATGTAGCAATATTTTTGCATTCTGATCAGGCTAAAAGAACTGAACTAAATTTACTGGGAAAAATGTCAAATCCAGTAAAATTATTATCCTTACAATAAAATGTAATAAAACAAAAATAAAATAAAAAGAAATTTAAAACTAACACACAAATAATTTAATTACATATACGTAACAATACATGCATGCATGCATGCATATATACATGTGTATATACATACATAATTACATATGTACGTACATACATACATACATACATACATACATGACTTTAAAGACCACTGTTTTGGAAGAACACAAGTTATGAAAAGATCATATTTTTCATGCATGTATCAACCATGTATATAAATAACGTAATGATCTCAAATGAAAACTATTTGTCTACAGTGAGCATTTTTTGTTGCAGTATAGGTAGTCACCTTTAAAACAAATATCTAATGAAGTGTTGCACTGTAATAACATTAATTCTAATAATAAAACCTTCAAAGATATTTTGAGACCTGCATGTACATTGCATCATACTTCTAGACTATTTTTTTAACTTACTTCTGAGTGGAGGAGCTATACATGTATTTCATAGCTAAATGGTCTCTTCCTTCCTGACTTTGTTCAGAGGGAGGTTTAGGTACAAACATGCTCTGGAAATACACAAACATCCATATACAGTCATGAAAGAAAAGAATGACTACAATCAGAAAAGACTAGGCTATTTGTTCTTTTAAAAAAATCACTGAAAAGATGATGTACATTGTAAAGATTCCATGAATTCATTTAATTTTATAGTTATCATGTTTTGTTGTTTTACCCAAAAAAATGACATTTGTCACAAGAGTTTAAATTTGTGACTTGGAGGTGGTGGCAGTATTGATTCCACAATAACTGGTACTCAATGAATATTACATCATGAAAATCTGTATATTCACAGTATTTTAATTGAGAAATAAATGTTTCATACATTTTATTGGAATAATTTATATTTTTCTTAAAAATAAATATTTTTGTCAGTATTTGCTTGAGTATGATTGTTTCTGAAATTGAGTCAACCCATTTATTATCCTGGAAAACAATGAAAAATATAAAATACTGCTTCATGTTCTTAGTCACAACACTGTATAAAATGCTAGACATTTTGAAATTAATCTTTCTCTGCATAAATGCTTGTTTGGGGGTGGGAGGGGGACAAAAATTTAATGAAAATAAACTGAAAATGCCAGACAATATAGGAGAGACCAGAAGATGTATTTGATATGCATGTAAACTACACATAACTACAGTCAGCACTAAACTGAACCTTTCACAGTTAAGAAACTGCTTGTGCATTACATGGACACAATGTTTTTATAGTACATGTATTTGTTGCTTTTCCAGAGTGTAACATGAAATTACATGGAGTGTAAGAGATGTATAATCAAATATTTCCTAAGTCCAAATAACCCTTGGTGCTGAGGTGCAACACAAAATAATGAGCTGTTTATAAGACTGGTCATTTACAGCATTCTTAAATGAATTACTTATATATTTTGATTGATTACAATTTTAATGACAATATTACTTTTTTGCATAGCACATCAACCTGCTAATGATTTCATTTATATTTACCATGACAATATGTTAATTCCATCCAATTTTATGTATGTGAAGTAATATACATACTCAATGACAATTTCAGTCAAATTGCAGACAACAGAGACCCTGATCTTATGTTGCATAATGCACTGGCAGACTGGGTCTATGTTGTTTTGTTCTAATGATTACTCCTAACAAATTGCATACACTCAGATCTGCCACTGCATTTTGTGACAGCAGAGCTGGGCCTATGAAATGTGCAGTTGGATTAGACATACATGAGTATATAAAGTATTTATGTTAACATAAGTATTTCTTATAAGTGATACATGTATTTACCTTGTTATTATATTATGATCTAATAAGAATCCTTAAAAGTGCATGTATGTGTTCACAAAATAGTTTTTATCATAAACTCTTGGATTAAGCAGCTTTCAAAAGCTTATTTTTTTACATTTTCATTAGAAATATTACTTAATATCAAAAAATCACATAAATATCATAAATATCACATAAATATGATAAAGATAAACATTATGAGATATATTTTGCCAAACTGAAGATGGTAATACATGCATTGATTATGAGGATTCATAATTAAATTAATCCTGTATCACACAAGAGCTGTATATATCATTAGTCTCAATCTGATAAAATTCTTATAAAAATCAGTTTATGGGAAGTGACAGTACATTCATTATTCAGATTTATGCATGTGTGCATGTGAGAGAGAGAGAGAGAGAGAGAGAGAGAGAGAGAGAGCACAACTATGACCATTACCAGCAAAACCAAAGTCTAACCTACTAATGTTTGGTGAGAGTAAATAGTTTGCACCCCATACATACCTTTTGGTTAGATCTAGCCTGTAATGTTATCGAATCTAGATGGTTAGAAATTAATTCCTTGTGATATCTAACAAAATAATTTTCTTGCTGATCTCATGCAGAAGACAATGTCTTAAAACTCAGAAATGTTTACCTGTTTAGTCTTGTGTTTTTTAGCCATTTACATGAGAAACTGAATTATCATATGCACTGAACTTGGTTTGCATCAACTATTTATTTATTTGGCCAGTCTTTTCAGAAGAATATGTCAGTTTATACCTTAAAATCTTCTTGATGAGCTGCATTTGGGGACAAAATATGAAGAATAAAAAATGTTTTTCATTATCTGGCTTACAAGACAGAATTAAATCATATTGTCACATTGTGAAAACAGTAATATTTAAAGACAAAGGGATCGCACAAATATTATGACCCAAACTGTACTTGAACTTGAATGGGGGGTGTCAGTATTATGGCTAAAATAAAAACTTGTAATGTTAACCTTTGTTTCTTCAGACTTTAAATTATCCAACAAATAAAGTATCAGCACAAATGAATGTATTAGAGATTAACAAACATTAAGAGAGCTGGACCATTCATAATTCTGTGTTTTATGGGGGCTTATGTTTCTTAATTGTCACATACAGGGATAAGAGTATACATTAGAAAAAAAATATTAAAAGTCATGAGGTTAACATCACTTGGACTGTTTTGAAAATCATTGAAAATTACTAGACCATTCATTCATATCTTTGTGTAATACCCATTAAAATAAAAAAAATAAAAATTATTGGACCAGTCAAACTTAGCTTATACTGTTTTGCATATTGAAATGCATTGTGCAAATTTGAGAAATTCCAATTCCAGCAAAGTATATAAAATACTACTCTAGCACAGCTATTTGAAATCTTATTAAAATAAATTGTGTTACCAAGTTAAAGCAAATCTTTGATAATTCCTATCTCTTGGGAGACCTTGTTATCAAAGAAAAAACAAAGAAATGATGTACAATTACTAACACTTTACAAAAAACACACTCATATAGGTATATAATGCCAGGCACAATAAAATCCAAGACATCATTTGACATAATACTTTGCTTCTGAGTTCAGTTCTAGCTTTTCATCAGACTATCATGAGACAGCGACCTATTTTACTTATATCCTTAAGAGTAAGGATTGATTGTTTTGGGTTTCAGAAAGAGTATTCTTTCACAAATCAAAATTTATAATTGCTCTGTAGCAGTTGGCGCTACTGTGAAATTGTTTTAGATTCTAATCATAATGTAGTCAATCTTTAATTAGTTGCAGTCATGAAATATACTTTTTTTCATTAGGTATTAATACTCCCTCTAATGATTCAATATATATATCTATATCTATATCTATATCTATATCTACTGTACAGAGTTAAGAATAATTAAGGAAGATCATATGACAACTGATTCGAAATCTGACTGAAATAAATGGTACAGATGTTAGTGGCTTAAAAGCAACTGCCAGCTTTATTGATTTAAGAGAACGTGTAAAGGAGCCAAATAATAATTTTGATATTTAAATGTCTTTGCCTGTTTGGTACAAGCTATGCTGTCTGCTAGTAAACAGGTGCTTTTACATTGTTAGTAATTAACTGAGCTAATTAGTCTTAGCTTTAGCTAGAGCAAGGTGAAAATTTTTCCTAATAATAAATTAAACACACCTGCTTTCTCTCATTTATTCACTGTTCAAGGATGGCAGTATAACTTGGCTGAGTGGCTTTTTTCAAAGGAATATGACTTCAAATGATATGAGCTGATATTATCACAGGGCATGTAAAACTTCAGCACACATCAGATATCTGGAGAACATTTTCACAATGCCCAAAAGCGAATTACAGAGCTCCTAGCCTTTCCTTTCAATCTAGGGGCTCCAATAGCTGATAATTTAATCATATACTTAAAGTTGTTTTTAGCAATATTCTGGCCAGTGTGACACAAGAAATAAAGACAACAACCCTATCAATTCAATATAACAAAAGCAATGAATCTTGTCCCTAGGGGTGGCCAGGTGCACTAGAGACTGATACGTCCCCCTCCCATGGACTGACATACCAGAGAGAGCAGATGGGCTTATTTCTAAAATTTATGATAAAGGTCCAAGTTTAAATATTAAATACAAATATGCAAAATAGTTAATTATGTAATGAAACATATATAAGTTAAATAATCAAAGCAAAGACTTCTGATACTTGATGTACCAATACCAAAACATATGAGAAAACAATTACAAACCCCCTTTAACACATGTTTTCCAGCTAAAAAGGAATTTATATATATAAATAAGTACAATTTAAATGGAATCGTAGTGAAAGAGAAAGACAGCTGGACAGGTAGTTTTTATTTTTGCCCCATTTATTTTGTTCTCATCATTGACTATATTTATGTAAGCAACTGGACTTGCATAATCATTGTAAAAGTATATGAAATGCTGTTCTTTGCCATCCATTTAAAATGAAATAAAAATATCCAGCAAATACTTTATGCTTGATAAATTGTCTCTATCAAGAAGCCAGCAGGATGACTGTCTACAGTTGTAAGTTTTATGAAGAAACCCGCTGGATGACTGTCTACAGTTGTAAATTTTATTCTCTGCAATTAGCAATGTTTCTTTATAATCCTATTAAACACAAGAATGATCATGTCAATATAAAAAATTTCATTCTTATATTTGATGTCACAGACTCTGCAAAGCAGGAATTTGCTATAGATATGTTATGTACTTTGTCACCTTGTGCTGTTTAAAATTGATCTTTGCCCTCTATCAATTTTATCTCCATGTTATTGAATTATTTTAAATGGATCAAGTATAATCCATGATATCTTCAAATTGTTCTGTAAGTTTAGCCAAATGTTAATTTGTATATTTACCCATATCAAATTCATAATTTATTCATTCAGGATACTGCACAGTTTTGACCATCTTGTTATAAGGATCAGCATCTTTACTGAAACATTGTGCAACTTTATTCTTTTAAATGTTAAACACAACTAGCTTTGACCACACTTTTTATCCTGTTAAAACTTGTAAACAAATAGGAATTGGCTCAAGACAATGATGTTTTCACTTTCATCTTGAAGTAGTGAAATATTTCAAACTCCTCCCTGAAAACTGACAAATTCAAATACAATGTATATTTGTGCCAATATTTATTCTGTACAAAAAGAGTGTTCATTAATTGTCTTAAAAGGCTGACTGGTCCAGTATTCCATTAAAATTTATTTTTAATGATGATGCATAAAATTTGAGTTTTCCAGTAATTATCGATGATTTTCAAACCTGCCTTTCCCCCCATGTCTTGATGATCTTGTAATTTGTTTCTTTAATCTTTACTTTTCATTGTTCTCATATCCAAAGACAAATATATGAACGGTCTGGCACTCTTAATAGATTTAACACAAATACTATACTGTTTAAAATTTCACTAGTTGACAATATGCAAATATCGGAGGTAATTTATTGAATATTTTGTTAACAATGGCACTAGGAGACACAGCTGCCCATGTGTACAATATTAGAGTGCCAACATTAACAGCATTTGACTGCATTTTGTTATGACAGTATTATATTATATCTATGCTGCTAAGAATCAAGCAGATTAAAATCAGAATTGAGGGATAATTATATAAGTCAATTTCCAGCTATACAAACCTTACTGATGTTGTGTAATGCAAGGACAAGTTATTGTCTATAAATCATATGTGAAAATTTTATATAATTTTATGAAAAGAAGTAAAATTAATAAGACTTACAAAAATGATGCATCTCAAGAAATTTGACAAGTTCAAAGGTTTGAGTATTGAGTCTCCTGGCCATGATATCACTTTTATAGTAATGAAGTGTTGTATGTACATAATGTATATAGTTCTACTAATGGATAATGAAATGGAATCCAGAATCATACCTGCCTTATAACAGGAACCATGTTATAATGAGGGGCATGGTAACAAGGAACGATTTTATAATTAAGAGCCTTATAACAGGAACTATGTTATAATGAGTGGCCTGATAACAGAAACCATCTATAATGAATATCCTTATAACAGAAAGCATGTTATAATGAGGAGCCTTATAACAGAAAGCATGTTATAATGAGTGTCCATATAACAGAAAGCATGTTATAATGAGGGGCCTTATAACAAACCCCATGTTATAATTAAGGGCACTATAGTAATGGTGTAGTATTCTAAAACAAGGTTAATGTACATGTATTTACCTTTGCTCTCCTGAGCTCTAATTCTGTTGGAGTTACACGAGGATCATGTGCACTTGTCCATCCTGTAAAGGACATGTATATCATTAAATGATATACAATTTTGACTCTAAGAACTATAAAGGTGAAATGATTTCTTTAATTTGTTTGACAGATAGTACCATATGCAAGGCTTGATATTGTTGAACATACATATGCACTTATTTGGGTATGAGAATGTGTCTGTCTGACTGTATGCATGCATGACTTTTCAAAGACAGAAACAAATGTTTATTTATTTATATATTTATTTATTTTTCATGTAAAACCAATGTATTATAATTAAGTCTGTTTTTTATCAAGGACAAATTAACTTACTTTTTGTATTGAATCACATTATACAAAAATTAGGAATTCTTTACAAACAAAATTCTACTGCTACAGACCAAACTATATGTTGAAGTTTTCTTTCCAGTATTGTGGAACTCAGATAATCAGATGCAATTGACTGATCTGCCTGTTAAAAGCTTATTATCAACCTGGTAATACAAATTATCCTTGACAAATGTAATAAAGTGACTAGTGCTTACTGTTGACAAATACTATAAAATGACTAGTCCTTACCATTGACAAATGTTATAAAATGACTAGTCCTTACTGTTGACAAATGTTATAAAATGGCTAATCCTTACTGTTGACAAATGTTATAAAATGACTCGTCCTTACTTTTTGTATATGCAATATTTGGGAATTATTTATTCTACAGTGAGTGCATATCAGGTTCTGAATGGCTCACAGTGAGTTTTCCCAATAGGGCTCTAGGGTTTGGGTGGAGGCCTCAAGACCCGATATAACCATGATTTCTCAGGGGGCTCCTTTTCCACTTACTGTAATTCTAGTTAAATTAAGATTGATTTGATTCATATTCATAATATTAAATTTGATTTAATAAATCTTAATTGCACTAAATTTATCAAATATATAAATGTCAGAAAACTAAAGTACAAAAAAAATATTTTTTGTAATTCATTTTTTCTAAATTATGTCCATTCATGTACAATGTTAATGAATTAATTAATTAATAATTATTGAGACAAGACTGTATTTAATTGTATCCATCTAGGCCCTAAAAATTGAAGTTAAATATCTCTGTAGGAGGAAAAATTGAAAGGTGCATAATTTATAATTCAATTTTCTTAAGGGCAAAGATGGGCAAGTGCAATAATCTGACATAATATATTAATTGCAGAATGTTCCAATTACTTTGTGGCAAATTATACTTATAAACATTTTATTGAGGTGGAGGGAATTAAATGAAATGAGCCCTCTATCCTGAGACTATTATTTTTTTGGAGGGGATACAAAAATGGGGGCAGGAATTTTCATGATTTTAACATCCCTCACTGAAATATTTAAGGGTACATTTCATTTTTTCTAATCATTTAACAAATAAAAACAATCTCTGCTGAAATCATGAATCTGAAAGAAAAACCATACAATTCTAAAATTATGTGTCCCAGTCTGGCTATGTCCCAGTCTGACCATGCCATAGTCTGATGATGTCCCAATTTGGCTATGTCCTAGTCAAGCTTCACATTTTTACAGCTGCTGATTACTATAAGCATGGCCAGCCATAACAATAATATTTGTGACATAATAAAGACAAATCAATCAACATTTCAATATCAACCTGTTTTCTTTCATTTTTCAGTTGCATCTAGTAAAAATTATAATTTAAAATCCTTTTTGAATACACATTTATGCCTGTCAAATTTAATTAAATATAAAGGGCACTATGCTTACAACATTGATTCCTTGTATACATAATATTTTATCACAATTCCTTTTTGTTTTTAAACTCTAAAAAATGTGAAAGTTTTAAAACTGGATAAATATCAACCTTTACCTAAAATCTAACACAATGATATGTCACAATTTTACACTTAAACGACCTAAATTTCTGTAGGTATTTTTATTTTAAAAGTAAATAATTTTCTCCTGAAATTCTCCACACACAAATCATGCAGCAGCTGAATCTAGTCTACCTTTAACGCTGCAGTCTGATCCAATGATTAAATGGACAATTTGATAACTCTTGACCTAGACAGTACTCCCTCATTCTAATACTTTTAATGGGAACCTTGATATATATACATACAATTTTATCACCAATTAATGAAATGGGATCCACGATTATACCCACCTGATAACTGGGAATGTGTTATAATGAAGGGTCTTATAACAAGGAATTTGTTATAAAGAAGGGCCTTATAACAAGGAATGTGTTATAATGAAGGGCCTTATAACAAGGAATGTGTTATGAAGGGCATTATAACAAGGAATGTGTTATGATGAAGGGCTTTTTAATGGAGAATGTATTATGATGAAAGGTCTTAAAATGGGGAATGTGTTATGATGAAGGGCCTTATAACAGGTAATTTGTTATAATGAAGGCTGTTATAGTGAGTGAGTGTTGCATTATTATATTAAAGTGCCCTGGCAGCATATAGGTTTGGCATATAAAAGGGGCTGACTATTTAATTATTTATTTACTGGGGGTTGGTAATTTTCTTTTGAGCCTTGATTATCTTTCATTTACCTAGAGATAATATGTTTTTCAACTACTATATATAAATAGGTTATTTTTTCTATGAATCAGTGTAAAACATTTTCAAACTATTTGAGGGCTGATGTTTTGTTTAAAATATTCCTGTCCACCCCCTTTCTAAAAATTAAATGGTCTGTCCCTAAGTATATGCCATGAATTTGGCTTAAGTTTTATCACACTGTTGAGTGAGAACAATACACTGTTAGCCAGGTAGTAATGCAATCAATTGCCAATGGGGGGAACTTGATAACCCTTAATTGTAAAAGACCAGTTTACCAAGTGAGTAAACCAATAGTCTGAACTCATGTGAAAAGAAAAATCTTTTGTTAGGAACTATGGTAATTCCTGCAATCTAGATTAATTGTAAAATAAATATCATTCAACATGAAGTCCTTCCATTACCTGTATAAAATAACAGTAACAGTTAATTAAGTCCAAGGTAATATCAATGATTAAAACAAAAATGTGGATTAGATTAAAAAAATACAATTAAATATATGCAATAAAAAATAGAAACATAAGTAAATATGTGGCTGATACCTACTAAATAGTAATTATTAATGCTAAAACTCTCCTCAAAACACAAAGAGAAGTTATTGTCTTCTCCATTAAACAATATGGTTAAAGACAATTTAAGATTTCATGTTTTTAAATTATTGAGTGGCATAACCTACATTTTCATGCAGCTAACAGATTGGAAGTGTTGAGAATTTGGTGATCAAACCATCAATTTTAATCAGTCCGAGGCATTTTCTATATTTTTTCATGGAAAAGCAGTTTTTCGTATACTTTGTAGTAGTTAAGTTACTTGTATCCTGTAAGAGTCATACAGTATTTGCATACTTGATAATGGTTAAGTCTCTTGTATCCTGTAAGAGTGAGTTCACCAGCATACTTGTCATCTGCAGTTTTGTTTATACATTTACTTGGCACTTGGTTTATACCAAACAATCACATCAATGGAAGTTACATTAATTGAAAGTTGTTTTTCACATATTTCTTTTTCATGGAAGATTCTGTCCCTAAAGGAACATCTTCAGGCAGAGACCAAATAAAGAACAACCCAGTCGAGCCTATATTGACCCATAGACCAATTAAAGAATAACCCAGTCAAGTCCATCTTGACCCATAGACCAATTAACGAATAACCCAGTCAAGTCCATCTTGATGCAAAGACAAAGACAAGAATAAGTCAATCATGTCCATCTTGATGTATAGACAGATATCTTGCAAAACACAAAGTATTAAACTTTAAGTGATTTCCATTATTTTTAACCTCTGCATCAGGAAGACACAAGCCAATTTTAAATTCTAAATCAATTTCAGTGTTCTTCCTTACATGAGTAAATTTATATGTTGTAATCAAACTGCATGCAGAGTGTATATTTTGTTTTTTTTTCATTTGTCTGTGTTCACAATACCAGCATTTGTACCTCATAAATTTTGCAATTTAAAAAATGACCACACCATAATATGAACATCCCAAACTGAAAGATTTCATAGTCAAAAGAGCCAACAAATAACAGTAACTAATAAAATATTATACAACAGAGGTCAACAATGTCTTAAAGTCTTTGTTAACATCATTTGAAATTCCTTGGGAATCTGGCCTAGTAGATTTTAATACCAGCTTATACATATACATACAACTGTTAAAAATGTAACTTTGAAGGAAAAAAAAACAACAGAGTTCTGGAATAATTTACTTCAATGACCATGTCTTTCTTCAGAACTATATTATACATTATACTGAAAATTTACTGAACAACAAATAAACATAACAAAAGGGAAGGAAGCATGAGATGTTTTACTTCAAAAAGATACAAAATTAGATGGCTATTTCTGACATATAAACATCGTAGTTGCTTAGCACTGTTGATCATTTTAATAACCAGTGACTACTGTGAATTTATTCAGTGCATTGGAGCTGAATTATAACAATCGTTTACATTTTCCAAAGCATAAGTATGCTTAAACAATCTCCACATCACTTATTATGCCAGCAACATTTAATCTATAAAACTGCTTTTATTGAAAAATATGGTGTTATCAAATACAAACAAATCCAGAAAATGTTACACTATATAAATAAGAAATTAGTCCTGCTGTTTTGCTTTAACTAAAAATATAGTGCAATTACATCCACTGCTCCTCCCCACTCCAAACAAAACTGATGAGGCACTTGGAGTGGAAATAGTCTTTACCCTGTTTTTGGATGCCAACAAATATTTTTTGTAGCTGTTCTAAAACTTAGGAATAAAGATAATAATTTTTTAAAAAATCACCTGATGGTTGCTATTTTTAGAGCATATTATGCATAAAGCATCCTCTTTCATCATTTTTCATTCTCAGACTTGACATATTATCAGCTTCATCCTTGTATAAGGATTACTGAGTAAATAATTTCAAAGATCTCTTTAACAGAGAGTGGTTGAAACAACTGCCTTTTCTCATGATTCCTGATACCTACATATGCAAAAGCACAAATATCTATCTATTTATGGACTTACAGTCAGTTTACATACTTAGATATTTTTTTCAACAAATTACACCTATGATGGGCCAATGTTGACAGATATATCACACAACTGGCATCCAACATATGATGTTGAGCCAACATTGAAATGTTCTTCAAGAGCCCACATTGAAAAAGCACTAATTGGGCCAATGTTGTTCTGTGGTTGTAATATATGCATTGGTTCAATGTTGGGCCAAGTTTCTCCAAGTTTTAATATTTTCTATCTATACAATAAACTAAGTGATGCCTCTTGAAACTAGATTTGTAAAACCTGTACATAAAGAGTATTTCTCTGAATGATTTGGTATATGATTTTTAAAACCACTGTACTCAACAGTTATTGGAATATTTTTCATATTGTATCATGTACATAGATTTTTTTTCATGAATAGAGGATTTTTATGTTTACCCATCTTTTAAAATCATATTCATAACAGAAACTACAAAATTGTTCATGGAAACCAGACTGCATTGTTTCAAGCTGTCATGGCCAGGATGGTTAAGTTTGACCATTTACATAGTATATTTGTATTTAGATCTTTATTATTTTTTGTTTTACTTAACTGTTATTTGTTTTGAGGATTAACTAAGCCATGATAGAATATTTATTTAGAACAGTATATACATCAAATCCTTTAACATGCCAGGTGGCACCATACACAACTGTCAAAGGTCATTTTGCTCATTGGCAAATTGTAGACACTATCTTGTCTCCAATGTTGGCCCAGTCAGGCTATATGACATTGGCCCAGTGGCATTTTGCTCACTGGTCCTCTTTTGGGCCAATGTGTCTGGACAATCTTGACAGGATGGATCATCATAAAGTTGTGGCATTGGCTTACATTAGTGTATCAATACTCACCATTGGACCAACATAGTTTTGACACATTTGACCAGCAGAGGGTCAGTGCATACAATGGCATTCAGCCAGTGTTATTTAGCCACAGTGGACTGACATTGTAGATGACGCTGGTCCAGTGTGGATTTGCTATCTGATATACAACTTTATAAATGTCTGAATGTCTGAGCATAAAAGAACTAATACTTTGCCTGTGTATTACTTTGAATCTCACCTCCCAATTGTGACCGTATCCAGATATCTGAAGTTTTCCTACTATTCCAGGCTGATGGTGCTCCAGGTGCATATGTGTTGGATCGCCTTAATTCTGGTGGTGCCTTCTCTTCATTACTGCGATCAGAATGCTTCTTCTTCGGTTCACTAGACTGTGGTGTATCACTAAGCTGAGCCAATGATCTAATTTTCAAGTGGCCTGTGTTACGATCTACATCTCCTCCTGCACTAACAAATCCAGACGTGGGATCCACGATATTGTCATAGTCACGATAAGGAGCAAGTGCCCTGTGCTCCCCCTTATCATTCCAACGCTTAAAAGCGATATCTTTCACGTCTGTTTGAAATGAATCTACATCTACCCTTCCCTTCAAAGAGGGAAATTTCATTTGCCTTATTCGGCGCTTTTCCTCAATTTGCTGTACTGCATGCCCGCCTGCATTAGCATCTGTCAGCAGGTAAGTTTGAAAGTGAGGCCTTGTTCGGAATGTTGAGTCTGCCAGAACAGGCCCAGATGTAAATATTTCTGTCATATTGACAGTTACTAGAATAGAAAAATCTACTTTTAAAATTCAGTGACCTCAAAAGATCATAAATAACGTTAAGTATCACAAAAACCAGTTAGCATTTAAACTAATGTATATGTATATGTGCATTCAGTCTCCATTTATTTCCGAACGCATGTAAACTTCCTAGTTGCCCGTGGCAGCGACGGAATCTTCTATATATGGAAGTTTCCGTGAGCAAGTTCCCGTTTTAATCGGATAACCTCCATTCATTTAGTCTGGTTCCCTGCTTTGTATGCTCCTACGTGCAGTCCGTTACATTTTAAATATAGCGGATTGCAACGGAAGGAGAACAGGAAGCAGAGAACCAAACTATCATTCACGTTGGTTGTTGACTAGTTTTACCCAAACTGTGTGAAATTCAGAGAGGAAAAATTAATTGTATAAACCTTAAACCGATCTAGTGCAGACGACGGAAGTAGTTTACACATCATTATAATGGCCGCAAAAAACCGCAAACAGATTTCCAGTAGCAGCCACGGGACTTCCAGCGCAAATAAAGGAAGCAAGAGAAGCAAACAGGATGATGATACTTTTACCTCCAAAAGAAATGCTATTCTTTATAAGGGTCTTGTAGTAATTATTGGTAAATTGTTCATATACCCCAAACAACCACTGTCATATTTTTTCTCTCTATCAAACGAGACAGTTAATAATACTAACGTTTTAAAGGTAGTTTAAGTTCTTGTATGAATAATTTTGGGAGTTTATGTTTGCTGTAGGACTAGGAGTTCAGGTCAAGTTGTCATCCAACTCTGTTATAAAAGGAGCAACGTCTCCCGACTTTGGTCTTGACCAGATGTTTCATTTAGGGTATAGGATCATCAAGATAGAAAATTGTTTCATACAAAGATATACTTTGTTTTCAGTTATAATGATGTTCTGTACCATATTGGTATTCAGACAATACATGTCTGAACCATATGTGTATATTCATGTACTCTGTACACATGCAGCCCAACCATATGCACTTACATGTTCCATATGATCAGACATAAGTGAGTTTGTAAGCGTAATAATAAAACTGTCACTCAGAAACATTTTATTTGTTGTAATCTGTCACCCAGTATGTTTGATACTTAGCCATTGCTGCATTTGTTTGCAATTCTTAATTCCTCAGAAGGTGTGAGAACCTGTAAATTATGTTGAATAATGGTATATTTTTGCATGGTTTTAGTAACTGAATACATTAATTAAGATAAGGGTTTGTGAAAAAAAAAACTTTTGATAAATGTGTTTGTTTTATAATAAATAAGCCAAATTAATTTTGACAACAAGATGTTGAGGCAAGTTTTACATCATTTCAAGCAGAATATATTGTGATCTGCACTCATTCAGCACAGATTGAACACATCATCCACAATTTGTATTACAGTTGCTGAAATTCAGTTATTTACTAAAGAGTATCAATTACTGAATCTTCCAGAAATCAAATATAACATATCATCAGTTATAGTGTTATTACACTCCACAGCTTGTAAGATTCTTGTCTTTGCAAACAGCTTTACTCTTCAAGGTAATAAGGGTAGGTCACCAATCTGGTTAAAACTCAGCTCTCCAGCATAATGTAAAGTTAGGCCCCCCCCACCCCCCAAGAAAAAAAACTGTCCCTATTTCTTCTTGCCAACCCATGTACTATTTTTCCCATTGGTAAAGAAAAGAAAGAAAACAATTCAAGCACTATGTTTGTGCATCTAATCAAGCTGGTTTTGCCCAGCAGTTGAAGCACTTAGTGTATGTGTGTGTGTGTATATATATATATATAAGATAAACCAGTGCAATAGGAAACACACATATTTGTCTGAGGCCTTATTGATAATAGATCTTGGTTTGAATCAGATGCGTTAGTCCATTTGTTCAGATTGGGTAAGTCATTTGTTGATTGATCAATTTTAAGAATGTGCAGTGTTTACAATTATTTTATTTCTTTCCTGAACTATTTTTGTATTTTCTGAGCATTAATTAAAAGATTTTTTTCATATTTTCGGAAACCTTTTTCCTTGTCACCACTATACTGTTTAATTTTATCATATTTCATGATTATTTGTCTTTATTTCATTATTTTCATTTTTAATGATTTTCAGGTTTTTGTTGCTTATAGAAAACCAATACTTGGCTTCCCAAAGCATATTAAAGAGCTGGACAGTGTGTGTATGGTCACGTATAGTCCTGACCATATGCATATGGTCCAAATGCCATTGATCAGTAGGATCAATTTTATGCTTATTGCCTAGCTTGAAAAAGACACTTTGCATGAAAATCAATAAGGATCTTATTTTTCCTGAAAATGGTGCAGTTTTGAAAAGCCGTAAGTTAAAATATAATTGATACACTGAAATAAAGTTTATATCATTCCCCATCTTCATTGCTGTCCAGTTTAAATGAGACTAAATTTTGATTATCTGTGACCTGTAGTTTCTGTTAAATCTGGTTGGTAAATAAGGTCATTTTACTTTTAAAAAAACTGCAGAGATTTTTAAAAAACAACGGATTTATTGTTGTTTGGCACAGGCATATAGCAAAGAGTAATCCTGCATACTGTGCCCCAATGTCAGCATATGTTTGGGGATGGTGCTGGCATTAATAATGTTGATGCCAAAACAATTGCCAACCTCAATATTTTGTTGCCAATTTTCAAATATTGTCGCCATTTTCATAATACAGTACTACCCATTTATCTTGATATCCTTCTTACCAAGGTAATATTGTCCACTTAAGTGGATGTAGCGATAAGTGGAGAAGGGCTACAAAAATTGAATTTCACGTACAAGTGAAATTTGTAAATGGTTACCTGATGGCAGTGAGAAGGATTTACACTGAGCAAAAATAAACAGTTGAAATCTTGATTAATTGAAGACTAATGTAATCTGAAATACACGTGTGTATAGACAATTCACAGTTGTGTAGAAGAATCCATAATGTGTAAAGTACTGTACATGTATATGAAAAATCCATAAATTCAAGTATGGATCAAATGTTAGAAAATTTATGTATCATTCCCACCATGTTAGAAAGCACAAATAACTTGTACGTAAAAGAAAAATGTTAGTCCTCAATTGATCTATCCCACTGTCAGCAAACACATGTCACTAAACAATTCCATGAGATATTCATGGTTGCCAGTAGCACATGGCTTTATAGTTGTTTACATGCCACATGTAGATGGCCTAGATTTTGGTCAGCAGGAGACAGCTAACATGTTGCCGAGGCTACCAAGGGGATGAGGATATTAATAGGGAAATGAAAATGTGAACAAAATAAAACGATTGATAAACATCTTTGCAGCCAAATATAATTATATAGTTTCAAAAGACTTGAAATTTAATTGTGTTTTATACCGCCTGTGGTAGCGATCATAAGCCTAAACATTTTCCTGCAAAGTAGAAACTTTTAAGGCACAATAAAAGTGTTAGAATCACTTTGGAAAATGCAATAATTAATCAGCTTCCTTTGTTTTTATTTAAGTTTGGTGCTGACGTCCTTTGATGAAAGGTGCTTTATTTTTATTTGAAGATTGTAGTCAGCTTGCTTTGATGAAGGGTGCAAACTTTCAAGGACCAAACAATGTTGTTTTTCATTATTGCAGCGGTAATATCAAATACTTGTAGTAGAGAATTCATTGAGACCTTTCTTTTTTTGCATTTGCTTAGTATTTATTCAGAACAATCAGTGCTTCAAAGGTAATCATTTTTCTTTGAAGTTTCAGCAGAACTATTTTCTGGGTACATCAAAAAAAAATGTCACTGTGTTGATTGCAGCCATTCCTGTTCCTGTCTTCGGAGGTTAATTCATTGTAGCTAATCCGGTAGCATGACTGTATATGAGTGTATCAGAGCTTACAGTACCCAGGCTAGTTGTCTGCGTATTCGGATTATGATGTAAAAATGCGCTATTAAGACGCATTTGTCAATATGAACAAATGGTTTGTTTATGTAACAATAGATAGCTCCCAGTGCATTTTATATCCAAGTTTTGCAGCTTCCTTTCATGGTGCCTTGGAATTTCTCCACCCTGAACCCAAGATTGTACATAACAGGTTTAAACAGCCAATAAATGTTGTTGCAAAAAAAATTGCAAGGCAGTATATTTTGTACCAGTAAGTAAAAAATAGATCGTAATTTGCAAGATTGGTGTGCGCTATCCTTGGATGTTTGTAAAAATGGGGCAGGATATTAGTATTAGATGTTACTATCACTTTTCCAGTGAATAGATTACTATTATTATTGGCATCATTGCCAGTGTCATGATTTTGCGTTTGAATTTTTTGTGCAGTATTACTTTATGACCCTTAAAGACCCTTGTACACAGTGAGATTTAATTTCCCAGTCAAAATAGGGCAGGGGCAGATCCAGGATTTTATTTTGGGGTTCAGGTTTAAAAGAGTTGGTTCATTTTCCATAAAATGACGCAATTTCTTTCTTTGTGCACTGAATAGGTTATAGATTTGACTGGACAGCAGATTTTATACTGCATCCCTCCCCGATCTACACCAAACTTCCAATAAATCACCCCCTGTAAAGCATCCCTTTTAACAAGTCCTGCAGTCACACAATAGCCATCCAAGTTAATCATAAGTAGACTGACCCTTATCTTATCATATTCAGTATTTCAGTTCTTATGAATAAGAATTCAGTTAGAACTAGTATAGGCTGTTATCAAAGAAATGTACAATATGCATTGATCTTGACAAATAGCACAGTATTCCCTCGTACTAATGCCATCTATGGGAACCATAGATAGTGAGGCTGCCTTATGATGAAGTATATGGCATGTAATTTTATTACCATTTAATGAAATGGGATCCATGATCATGCTTATTTTATAACAGAACCATGTCATTGCTTTATATTGAGGGAGTATGAAATGATAATAATGAACAGCCATCTTGGATTGAAAATTAATGGTATTTTGAAAGACAAATGTAAATGTTTATGAGGATTCAATAAAAAATTGGGTGGTTGGAGATGACAACATTACTTGGAGATAGAAGATAATGCTTGAGATAGAGAATTTGTTGAGATGCATCATTGTAAGTTGATCCATTATATCTGCTGGCTGAAGCAAGTTTGTGAACCATTCCCAAATCCAAGCAGGACAAATATTGTAATAATGGATTGGAACATCTCATCATTATTATCCATCCATGAATCAATTGTTACATCTATTGCATGGTGCAATTGTAATATGTATTAAACAAGTCATACACGTATGACAACCTGCAGGTGTATAAGTATATGTATAACAACCTACATGTGTAAAGATGTTTGGCAGTGTGCATGTATACAGACACATATATGACAACCTGCATGTATACAGTCAGGTAAATCAGTTACGAAGGGTTACATAAAATGAAAGCCTAATTACCTGGGGCAGTAGCATAGGAGTCAGTTTGACTGCAGTGTACATGGATAGCCATCAAATTGCTGTATCACTACTTTAAATCACATAATTATATTGGCTGAAAATTTTATCAGATTCAGTGAGAGAATAAATTTTTGCTAAAACTTGTTTGCACCTTAAATTTTTATGAGGAGGTTATACCAGTAGTATAACATAAATGTGGATGACCTGGGTAACAGGTTTCAACTTGAAGAATTGCACACCACTAGCTGTTTAACTTGAACATAAATTTTGCTGCTGTTTTCTTCTAATAAGATAAAAGCTGTTAATCTTGACATTAAGAACTTGATCTTAGCCCATCAGTAATTCACTAAAATTTTATGTCATTAATATTTAAAATCAAACATTCACTGAAATTTAATGATTCTAAAATAATGTGAATGATAGCAGTCAAATTATTTGGTTAGGGAAACTCACCTATGTACAGTGGCATATACAGAGAGAATAGTTATAGAATGATTCACAAGTGTGACATTATTCCATGGACCTAATGTGGGTTTGTTTTGGTTTTTTTTAGATTAAATGTATGTGACATTAAGTTTATTGAAATGAATTATGAGAAATATTTGAAACCTAATTTATGCATAGTTGTTGTTTATGAGAACCAGAAATTATACATGGAAATAGTTACAGAATGATTCACAAGTGTGACATTGTTCCATAGAACTATTGTGGGATTTGTTGTCTTTTTTAGGTTAAATGTATGTGACTTTAAGTTTAACGAATTGAATTATGAGAAATATTTCAGACCTAATTTATGCATAGTTGTTGTTTATGATTACCAGAAATTACATGTGAAAGCTTGAAGGGTTGAAAGCTTGAACAGAAATCTTTTGAATAAATGCTCTTTGTAAAGATTATTAGAATGAATTTATCTGCTGATTGCCACTTATTGTAATAAAGAGTGTATCACTATCCTGAATAATTACTTTTTCTTCTTTCAGCAATTGGTGTTGGAGTTATACATAGGTATGTCTTAATCAGCATTATTATTGGTGCCTATTTTTACCAACATAGATAAGATTATATTTTCATATATAAGGGATGTAGGTTTATTTACATTTTGAAAAAGTGAATAATTTGTAAATTACAGATGAAAATCTGCTGCCTACATTTTACTTTTACTATACCATGAAAAGGTTTATATAAGTGTGATAAGTGCTGCAATTTGATCATGAGACCCAGTTTAAATGATCATAATTATATTTTCAGTTGCTGCATCTCTCGTGTTTGTTATTGATATTGTGAACATCACGTTCATTCGTTTGCTTATTTGAAAGTTTCATTTGTGACTCAGTGAACTCATCCACACTGACAGCTTTATCATCTCTACTTTCAGATGGATGAAACAGCTCGTTTAGTTCATCCACAAACCAATCTAATAAACCAAAAACTAAAGGATGCTAAGTGAGCTTAAATTGTTTACAAAGTAGTTCCTAATACACTATACTATTTTTAGTCACTTGTCGTGCATTATGACAAAATATGGAAAAATACCTCACAATTCTGACAATGTAAAGGTAATGAAGAAAAGAAATGAGCATATAGTAAGTGTAGATATTTGAATTCTTTTATTTACAAAAAACATCAATGAATTTTTAGTCTGGTTAGTAATTTTTAATTTACAGGAATCATGTTGCTGGTATGTTTGAAAGGGACAGACATTTTTCTCATTTGTCCACACTGGAGAGGGAGCTGGCTTTCAGAACTGAAATGGTAAGGTTTTGTTGAGGATCTTTCCTTTTGTAAGTAAGAATCCTATACTAATACAGGGGTCATGCTAGACTTGAATTTAAGGATATGTGATTTCTTCTTTTGGATAGAACAGGGAGAAGTGAGAGCAGAACAGGGAGTAGTGGCTGCAAAGCAAGAATTGCAAAATATATATATTTATGATGTATGTGTCTATGAGATCGTATTTGAACTGTGTCATCTATTTCTCATTATGCATGCGTTATTTGTTGAAGTTTTTGAAAGTTTAAAAATAAAATTGCTTTGGAATGTCACAGTTGATTAGCTATTTATGCCCATTTATAATTACAGTGATGTAATATATGCACACCATTCCCTCGATAACTCGCACCCTGATAACTCTCGAACCCACTTGTTACACTGGGTCAGTCATGGATCCCATTTGTTTTACTAGAAAGTACCAAATATTTGACCCCTATTTGTTGAACATGAAGAAAATTGCAATCAAAATTGGTAATTGAAACCTTGTTATATCGCTTGTTTTATCATCAAAAACGGTTGATATGACCTGGAAATTTGAATCAACATTATGAAATTATCAACTTTTAATATGATAACATGTATTTTGTTAAAATTTCTTTCCAAACAACATTCTTGGTACACCATAAATAACAATATGCAACAAAATTTTGATCAATGAAAATGTCAGTAAAGCTTATGGTGCCGATGGTGTTTTGATACCTAATTTGCATAAGTATTTGTTGTATTGTTGCATTGAATTTTAAGCTGACCTCCTTGTATTACCAATTTAATTAGACATTTGTATCAAAAATGGCAATGGAATAAATGAAAAGTTGAAAGGCATGTAAATCCAACATGTGTTAGAGCTAGCGGCCCCAGTCAAGTATCAGGTCAACTCATTTCAGGTGATCCATTGAACACTGTTACAATTTACCTTAAGTTAGCATACTCATTCACAAATGTGACCAAAGATAGCAAGGCAGCTTAGCGAATACTGAGAAGCTAGTTTCAGAGTTTGTAATTAATTTGTAATTATTGAATTGGCACTCTGACATTTCCACCTGAATGAGAAGAAGTTTCACTATTACTTGCAATGAAATCATGGCATCAGTATTTTACTAATAGAACAAGAACAAAATTTATTGTCAATGATGAGGGCTGTTTCACAAATTAAATGTTCCGTTTTTTTAAAAAAATAAAAAGAATCTTGTTTGATTGTGAATTTGAATCAATAACTAGTCTGGTTCCCCACTTACTATTGCATTGTATTCCACTATAGTAGAGAGCAAAGCAGGGAATATACAGTTCGTGGAACCAGACTACTCAACAACAACATAAAGCAGTGACGTATTACAGAATATTTTTGCGTACACATGATGGTTGTTGAAACCAGTTGGAATTATGTTAACGATCTCTTAGCGGTGGGCATCTTAAAAGTAAAAGTCGTTTTTATATAAAAATGAATAACTTTGTTAGAAAAAGCGCTTTATTGACAATTATTCCCAATGCAGTTTAAAATGAGTATTCAGCCATTAGACAGGCCAGTTTGCCTTCCCCCCTTACAGTTTTTTCCATGTCCAGCAAGGATGGCTTCATTTCATATTGTTATGGAGGTCCCTTGATAACTCATGCCCTCACTTATAGTGCGGTCTGTGTTTTTGGACCCCGTTGTGCGTGAGTTGCCAAGGGAGTGGTGTATTACATAATTTAGCTATTTGTTGACAGTGAACTGAAGCATTAAAGGAACTAAATCAGCACACAGTCAAGTACAGGTATGGAAATATGGTGCCAAGTAGACCATGTAGGTGCATCTATTTTTAGAAATGGATTTTCATAATATGACCACCCAAGTTCTAGTTTCTTTACAACAATCCCTAGATAGAATTGCAAATTTATAGTTTTTATATTTGTCTGCATACTGTTATGTATATTTAATTTAATTGTTTGTTTGTTAGTTTAAATTTTTTTTATTTCATTACATGCTTTTGTAATGTATCATTATATGCTGGACTTGACCTTGTCCAAAATTGAGTTCATTTCTGCTTGACCTGTTTGACTTTTGTTTTATTTTTTTGTTTCATTTTATGTAAACAACTAATAATAGTTTCATTATTCACTATGTGTATGAACTTAATATTAGGATTTTTATTCAGGTAAACTAGAGGAAGTAAATATGTTGATTTGGGTCAGGGTTTTGAGTTTCCTAAGTGAATTTTACAGGTTATTGTGTTGTAAGTAAACAAGACTTGTTAGATCATTCTAGGAGGTTATTTTCCATTAGGTAATGTTTGTATTTTTTAGAAAATGCTAATTGTGACCTGAAGTCAAGTAGAGAAATATATAATCTTGTGATTGTGAGGATTTGGTCAGTCATGCTTTAACATCTAGCACCTTCAAGTTGTATTATGTTGTGACCAGTTTGGGCTGAAGTTTATTTTCTTCAAAATTATTGAATTCAAGTGATTATTTTCTCTGGAAATGCAAAAGTGCTCTGATAAATTCTTGGATAAAGACATTCACTGGAATTTATAATGTATTCAAACCTGGAATTATATTACTGTGATTCAACAAAAGACATGATATATCAGTACTCCACAACTTACCACAGACATGTCCTCGCCTTCAGTTTTGGATCTCTTCGGGACTTTATTGAGTTTTATTCAGGACTTTAAATTACTAGGAATTGTGTCTGATCTAATTCTTGGATTATTTTGGGATTTGCAATACTGTAAGTTCTTTTTTCTCATTTTCACTTTGTATTCTAGGGAAATAAATTATAATTTGTTAAATTTTACAAGGCTTGTTGTCTTTCACTCTTTTCTGTTACTTATTTTAAGAGCATAGACTTGTAACAATACTCATAATAATGTAGTATGTTAATTTGATAGTAGGTTTGCTGCTTTTTTGTATTTTAACAAAAATTAATAATGTAAGTGAAAAAACTTGTGCTTCTAACCTTTCTCGAATTCCACAACATAGCATTGTACCATATGTTTCTGACTGTTTTGTCTAATTTTTGGGCTAAATTTTTTATTTCATAATGGTTAGACTTTGCTTTCTATGAATTTTATATTTTTCCTTAATCTATATAACAATTAAATTACAAATCTAACAGTTCATTGTAGATAATACTTCCAAGACACGGTGATGCCTGACGTTATTTCCCCTTGGCAGGTTCACCTATGGTTTCAAACTGATTTTATAAAGAAAATAATGTAAGCACGGCAGTTAAGATCTTCCAAATATATATTTTTAAAGTAATTTTACAAATTCTATTTTTAAAACGAATTGTTATTTAGATATACATTGAGATGTTTTAGTTTTGAAATACAAGTTGGTCAGTTTTCATGAAATGATAACCTGTGGAAATTAGGCAGTGATATCTTACCAAGAAAGAGTTAATGGTCAGTCAGCTATTAAAACACATGACTGTGAATGTGCAAGACTTTGTTTTCTCAATATAATTGATATGAAAACCTGCTAATGCAACATGCAAAACATTAAGGAAGGGGCTATAACTCAGCTTGGCAGGGTTTAAGAGCATCTCAAAATGCATAAACTAATTTCAATTCACATACATCTAAACTAAGAAGTGAATGAAGCTGTTTTCAGTGTCCAAATAGAAGAATTCTAAATTTACTTTTCTTGGCAACTTAGTCTTCCATTTTGCCAGGTAGCATAACCCCTGCTGATATATTTTAGCAGTGCCTGCCCCTTTTTTTACTTCACTGCAGTTTGTAAAACAGTTAAATATCATTGTTTGTCAAAAGGCCTGAACCCATTTTACAGAGAGTACTACAGTGGCCTTTCACTATAAGGTACTTCTGTATGGTGCAGTCCCAGGTATAACATGGATATGGTCTTGGATCCATTTTTGAATATGTAGTTTTGGTATTAAAAGTGCCTCCGTATAAAGTGACTACACTTATAACACTACACACTTGTATGTCTCCTCAGTACACCACTGAAACAAGGTGAAATGTACTTCATTACAATGTAGTCTCAGTGTAAGACAGTATATTATATAGCATGTATCGGCAGCTGCTTAGAACTGCTGTGCCACTTCTGCTGAGTTGTAGAGTACTGTCATACAAGTCATATTCATCCCTTTAATATAATTATTCTTACCACACATCTTACCACATTCCTTTCCAGAGTCTGGCATGCCACTGTTGGCACACTTGCTGTAGGTTGTTGGCACCTGGACATTATTATGATGAGGGAGTATTTTATAAAGGCCATATAGATCAAATTTACTGTTTTGGGGTAACATGCTTAGCTTTAACGCATCAAGGAGCATGTTATATGGTTTGATGTGCATATTACATAGCAGGGCCTCCACTAGGCTTTGCATTTGTTGCCAAATGCAAAAGAATTTTGAAGGTGGCACTATTTTTTACTGACTGGCAAAAGTTGCTGGCAACAGATTTTTTTTATTTTTCATTGATATAAGTGACTCAGGACACTTAATACATTATCATTTTGGTAGATGATGAATAAGAGGTTATTCAAACGTGATTGCAGCTAACTGCAAGCTGTCGGTCGGTTTTGAGAAGCAATTAAATGTGATTAGTAGGAAATGAGAAATGATCGGGGGATACACTCTATTGTTCACCAGGTTGGCAAAAATATTCGGTGTCATTTGCACGTGTTGTTAATTTATGTTTATTGCAAACTGATTGTGAGACACACTTGCAACTGCTCAGTGTTTTAGGATTATTTACTTAGATAGCACATTTCTGTGGTCTGAACTTAACTGAATAACACAGGATTGCTACAAGAATTTCAGTCATTGACTGTAAAGGGCCCAAGTCGCTTATATCAATGAAAAATTAAAAATTTACTTTATAAAACATGTCTTTATCAAGCACAAAAAATATGTCTAATCTAGCTCTGAAAAACAAAGATTTATATCCAGCTGAATCTGAGGCAGCTAACAGGTTACTTGTTATCCCTATTTCTGTTGATGGACCCAGTGTTGAGAATTTTGATTTCAGGAAGGCATTTAAGAAATTGTCTGGGGAAAAATTGAGACAGATATTGATGAAGTGTCAGTGACATTGTTCATAAAGACTAAGCAGTATTTTGTATTATCAGTTACATGGAAACATTTTTATTCAGTCTTGCACTTCATGTGTATATTACGGTATTGTTATATTTATTAATAATTATTCTTATTCACTGAAATCTAATAAAAACATGTAAAAACTGTTTTTATTGTCATGTTTATATAGATTAAAAATAGGGCCAATATAATATTACGCATATATTTTAAATCCCTGCGTCATGGCATAAAATGGCTCCTTTGCCTGAAAATTTTTTAATTTGGCGAATTTCATGACACAAACATAAATATTTCCAAGGTAGGCCCTGACATAGCAGCATGTGTGTTTCAGCCTGTCATTGCCAAGAATCATACATGCTTTGATTTGTGTTGGCAAGATGTGTAAGGTACCTACAGTTTAATTAGAAATTTCACATCTTGAAACACAATGGGACCATAAACATATTTAGAAAGACATGCACAGTTTTGTTGAAACTGTTCAATATATTTATATTGGTATGGTTAGGGCTTATTGTAGTGAAATATGAAAAAAGAGGTCTTATGAAGGAAAGACAAATATGGTGACTTGAATGCTTATAGATTTATGTATGTAAAACTTTAAGTTTAGCTATCAATTTATGAGCTGTAAAAAAAGAACAACTTAAAGATAAATAATAAATTATTTGCCACTTTCGTTAAAATGACCCATGTGGTTATGACCTTAACACGGCAATAAAGGTCCATCACCTAGGACGATGGAAAATGGAGGTTGAACTCCGTGTACCATATTCTGAATTTTCATGCTGGTATATATATATATATATAAATATAAATATATATATATATATATATATATATATATAGTGTTGTGACTCTGGTGACAAAGTAACAGAGAATGAAAACCAACAAGTTATATAAAATTCAACAAACAGATTATTTCCCTGAAGAACAAAGTTAAAATGTAATAAAAGACTTATGGTATTGTGAATTAAATCCCAAATAATCCTAGAAATTCCAACACACGTCCTAATGAATACAGTTCTAATAAACTTTAGTGGTATTCCAAAATAAATCCACTGCTAGAAGTGTTGATGTGCCTGTGATGGCCTGAATAGTAATGATGTGCCTACAGTCTTTTGTTGAATCACAATAATAATATCCAGGAATATATCCTTGTTTGAATTTCACTATAATTCCAAGTCTCTATTTCACAGAATATTATTTTAGATGAGCACTTTATATTTCCTGTGAATAAATAATTTTAATTAATAAATTCCAGGCCAAATGAAATACTGGGCACAACAATGATTCCTGCTTCAGATGTTATTTGGAGGAATAAATAACTTTCCCCATAAACAAGATTTTATAATCCTTTATCCGACCTAGGTCACAATTAGCATTTTCTAAACAAAATCTACTACCTCACGGAAAATTTCATTCTAGAAGGCTCCAAATGTTTAGAAGATAAAATCTTAGTTATAATTTGAAGGTCTGTTAAAAAAATTATAAGAACATGGTAAACAGAATGTCCTTGACTCAGACCAAGGCAGTTATCCTAATATTTATCCTTCATTCAGAAAAAGGTAAACACTGTTTACAAAACTGTCATTGATTTTGGACAAGGTCAGCTACAGAAATACAATTTAACATAACCCAAAGCATATCAGGAAACAAAAAAAATAAAAAAACTAACAGTGTAAATTATATATATATATATATATATATATATATATATATATATATATATATTGCTCATTATTCTTCAGTAAAAGAAAACCCATCATAGCATATATGTAAATGATGCATCTCATACCAGTTTTTTCTTACTGCTTCTTGCACAAGCCACAGTATTGTGGAGTTCTTTTTGCAAGACAAAGATTGTAAAAGCTCAGTTTGAATTGAAAATTCTATAATTGTAATTAGGATGAAGCCAGATGGATAGGGTATATATATATATATATATATATATATATATATATATATATATATATATATATATATTTTCATTCAAAGGTGGATCCAGCTACAGACAACATATACCCTGATTTGCGATCACATATTAATCTGGCATAACATGGTCTGTTTTTTGTTCTACTGATTAATCCTAACAACTGCATAGACCCAGATCTGTTGGTGCATTATGCAACATTAAATCTGGGTCTGTGTAGTTTGCAGTTGAATATCACTTATGTGTAGATATATATGGAAAATTCCCTGTGTAGAAAATTATGTGACTTTATTTTAAAAATACAGTGAAAGATTCTAAATGCTACAAATTGTATAGTTATGTGATCTTGCTTTTGTTTTCTAGGGTCTATACTATTCCTACTACAAAACCATTATTGAGGCCCCAGCCTTCTCAGATGGTCTGATGAGTGTAATGAATGATAACATCACTGAGTATCCATTGACAATCAATGTCTTGAAGAGGTTTAACTTGTACCCTGAGGTAAGACTGTCCTACCTAGGTCACCAGAATGGACTTTGTACAACAAAGGACCAAAGTGTGATCAAGGCCCTCTTAGCCATTGCTTTCATGAAAATATACAACTTATAAATTTTGTGACTGTATGTGTAAAGTCATTCAAACAAATCAAACTGTTTTACATTTATTATGTTTATAGATTTATGTTTCTTACAGAAATAATGACAGTTGAACTTGTGCTAGTATATTAGAAATTGCTGAATAAATAAATAAATAAATGCCCATTTCATCACATACAACTCCACATTAGATAAGACTACAGACTTGTTTTACTATGAAATTTAGGTTTTTTATTTATCTAATATGGACGAAGTTTAGTTAAAAATATCATCAAGGAGCAATGCTGCAATGGTGCCAAAAGTCTAGAATATTTACAGATTTGACTAATGTTGCTGTTACATTGCATCCATCTCAATGTTGGTGTTTCTGAAGAAATCTAACTACATTTGCTCATTGCATTTTAATTAATTCCTTGCAGAATATTGTCTTTAAACAGTGACCAAAAATAATTGAAAAGTTTTGGAACAATCTGATTCATCTTTTTGTTTTTGTTGTTTCCTTTCCTTTATTTGCCTGTCACATGTATATCTCAGTGGGGTTTATATGTTTGCCTTATTTACTTAACATGGATAGCTTATTGTTTTTGTTTCCTTTATTTACCTCACATATATAAGTCATTGTTTTTGTTCCCTTTATTTACCTCACGTGCATAGCTCAGTGTTTTTGTTTCTTTATTTACTTCACATGCATAGCTCAATATTTTTGTGTCTTTATTTACCTCAGAAACATAGCTCTATGTTTTTGTGCCTTAATTTACCACACTTAGCTCAATGTTTTTGTTTCCTTTATTGACCTCACATGCATAGCTCAATGTTTCTCCTTTGAATACGTTCCCCAATCACATTACATTAGGAATATTAGCCTGCTTCCTACTAAAAGACAAAAATAGTCTTGTCTGTTTTTAGGTAGACAAAGGGCAGTAACTCTTGCCCATTATCTCCCCTTGATAGCACCTGGTGTCACCAGTTTTTAGCTTCCCTCTGTTCTGAGACACACGCAGTGCAATAGCCTCTGTCAATCCAGCCTGTTTTTTCTGTTCCTATGGAGTCAACCAACGTTGACTTTGTATTTATGATGTGGATTTATTGATCTACTGTAGGTTATATACTTTATTTTACAATTTCTGCCAATATTTTGTGAGATTTGTCAATTGTTGGGACTTCATCTTGTAGGACCACTGTCCCACCATGCTATCATTGACCTTACAACAAGGTCATTATGAGTTAGTGTACATTTAACTTTATTTGCTTACTCTGTCCGCTACGGAGCTCTTAATAGCGAATTTTGAAGTGCTGCTTGATAATCATGCTAAATTTATTCGTATTTTATGCTGTTTTGATAGAATTATTATTAACCAAGAATGCAGCATAAGTTTTAAACAGGGCCATAGGTTTCTGATATGACACTTCACCGATCTGTTAGTTATGACAGTGTTCATAGTGACCTAGTAACTTCACACATTACTAGTTTCTGTTTTAGTTTATGTCTTGTGTCGTTTTAGCATATATCAATCAAACGTTCTACAGGCCACTTCAGAGCATGGAAGTTTACCATGACTCCTGTTTTTATTTATGTTATGTATACATGGTTTCTGTTACACAATGTCTATAACGTGGTTATGTAAGTGTTTTGTTTCAGCAACCTAGTAATTTCAGCATTTTACTAGTTTCTACATAACTATGCGTTGTGCTTAAGCATAATATAGTACATACGTTTACGATACAACACGTTTACGGGTCTGTTTGTTATGGCAATATTTTAGCGACCTAGTAATTTCAGCTCTTTACTAGATTCTGCTTTAGTTTGTGTCTTTTGTGTTGTTTCTGCAGAATATTTATTTAATTGATCTATATGCAATTTCAAAGCATGGAAGTCCGCCATGACTCCAGCTTTGTTATGTTATGTATACATTGTTTTTGATACACATCATCTATAATATGCAGTATGGGCTGCTCAGTTAGATGATTTATACTATTAGCTAGTTAGTCACCTACTAATTTGCTAATCTATGCTTTGTTTTCTTTCATCTTGTGTTGTTTCAGGAGGAATGTTTACTACACGCATGACATGCACATCCACAAAGATCGCCCTGTTTGGCATTGAAGGGAAGGAGCTAAATATGCTGTGTTTGGTCTGAAAACGCATGCTCTGCTGTACTTCAGAAAGTGGCAAAGGGGAAAGAGACAATCGAGGTCATGGCAGGATACCTCTGACATTCTTAGTGTCCACCCCAAATCAGCCTCAGTAGCAAGTCTTGTGGGGGTCATTGGAATTCCACCCCCACCCCCCGCAGGCTAAAATTCGTAACATGTAACCAACACATACCATTACGTCAGGGGACAGAGGGGATAAAGCATGGGACCATCTGTCACTGGATAAGATGCATCAGTTGGTACAGCAGTCAAAGTCACGCTCTCTTCAATCTGAGCAAAACATATGGGAGATATTCCCCATTTTTAGGCAAGCCAGATGGGGTAAGCCTCTGCATATGTCAGTATGGCCTTTGGGCTGTTAAGTCGGGGTGCATGGGATTTACGATTGATAATCTGGACCCAAATAGTAATAATACTGCCATGTTGACACCAGCCGTCCAGCCAAAACCATCAGTCCAGTTGTCCCAGCATGGAGATCTCTTGGCTGGAATGGGCCAACTACACAATGTTTATGGGTATCTTAATGATAGATCCATCCATCTAGCTGGGCAGTCTGCAACATATCATTATTTTACTGGCGATTTCGATGAGAAATCTGCCTGTTCAGCCACGGCTTTGGAGCAGCAGGCACAGGTGCATGCTGGACCAACATATATGCAGTGTTGGTGCTGGAAAGTCTGGTAGTGCGGTGATGCCAACAGTATGGGAAAGGCCGGAGATACCAGCAGTGCTGGAAAGACCGCCAGAGAGGGGATGCCGACAGTGCGGGAAGGACAGCGTTGCAGGCAGTGTTGGAGAGGCCAGCAGTGCTGTCTTTACCAGCGATGCCAGATATTAGAATACTCACAGCTTATACTCAAAGGAGAGCTCGTGTCTTGCAGAGATACAACAGAGCGGAGTCACCTGCTTGAGCTTGAAGCTGTTATGCTGTGGCTGTATGAAACCGATTTGAGCTCAATGGACCTCCCTATTCTCTAAGGAGGGGGAGCTGATCCAGGTCAGTCAGAGGGGCTTCGGGTTTTGTTCATCAACAATCCCCTCGCCCCTCCACACGACACACTGTCAGATCAGGAGATGGATGCCTTTCGATAACAGAGGATACAGTCACTCATAAAACAGCAGGTGGAGGCCCATCATTGACTGGAGTCTCCTCACCATATTCAAGATGTATGGAAAAGAGATCTACTTGATCTTTTAGAACATATTGGTCTCTTTGACCAATGTCCCTTATTTGTCTCCAAAGGTATCCAGTCGGGTTTTTTTTCTAACATGGCTGGATTTGAATCCTTTTGAACTTCTAGCCTACACATCACTAAAGTGACTATCATAGAGACCATGTTTACTGATAGCTTTAGCTTCAGCATGCAGGGTAATGGGGCTGCATCACCCTTTATGTTCACTGGAATTCTCTTCAGTATAGATTGTAGGGTTCGGTGGTTCTCAAGATGCCATCGGGATTCATAGCCCAGAACAGAGTACCATCTGTTCATAGTCAACCAGTGTCCCTGCTTGCTTTCTTCCTTAGCCAGGTTGAGAACAGCAGCCATGCAAGATTCTGTTCGCACCCTCAGGGATCAGTGATCTTGGACACATTCTGACATCATGGCAGATGTGACATTGGGCATGATAAAGATCTCTCATATGTTAGACAATTTGATTTCCAGCAGCTAAAATCCATAACATTATTTCCAAAATGGAATTTGTATTGGGTTCTAATCTGGCTTAATTCAAGCAAGTTTGAACCTCTCGCCTGTGCTTCCCTAAAGTTCCTATCATACAATTCATGCTTCCTGATAGCTTTAGCTCTCACATGCAGGATCAGTGAGCTACATGCCCTTTCAGTTGACCTGAACTATCTTCTATTTGGTTCGGATCATTCAGTAGTCCTCCTTACACAACCAGGCCAAGTTGCCAAGAATCAGTTGCCTTCCATAGGTAATCAATAAGTTGTCATTTGTCCTCTCTTTCCCATAGACAAGTCTAGAGAGGCAGCTATGCAAGATCCTGTCTGCACCCTCAAACATTACTTGAGACGCACAGAGACAAGTTGTGGCATGAGCAATGCCTCTTCTCACGTGGCTGACTACTCCGAAGTTTTGAGTAATCTCTGTGAGACAGAACACAGGATATCACGCTTCACACCTTTTATTCCTGGCTGAAGGGGGGGTCATATGCTTGGTGAACTCTGACATCTCACCAGATCAGAGGGTATCACGTCTGCATCCTCAAGCACTTCTTGAGAGACAGAGACAAGTCGTGACATGCACAGATATCACTTCCTCCTGGTCATGGTCGGAAAACAAGGCATCAGCTCTCAAGACCTTACTTTGTGGTTGAAGTGGGTTGTATATGGTTAAAGTGGGTTATATGCTCGGTGTACTCTGAGGTCTCTCAAGATCAGAGTTGCCTCATGTCATGAGGATTACAGCTCATGAGATTAGAGCCATTTCTGCAAGCCTTGCTGTCAAATGCAGTGTTTCGATCCGAGACATTATAGGAGCTGTTGGCTTGTATGCAGAGTAAACCTTGTCAAGTTATTACCTCAGAGATTTAGCGTCGTGGAGACAAATATTGGATCTGGTAGGGCTGGTGGCAGCAGCACAAATGGCCACCAGACCCAACTAGACCAATCAACGCAGCCCGTTAGCTTCGCTGCATTCACCAGTGAAAATTTTGGTAGGTGAGAAGATCTCAACTTCATCTTCTTAGCCGTGTGTGTGTGTGTGTGTGTGTGTGTGTATATATATATATATATACACACACACACACACAAGAGTCCCAGATCAAAGGATCTCAGGCTGTGTTGCTTAGGTCGTTTAAGAGAACAGGTTATCTTCATATGGGGAATCCAGCCACTCATCTCCAGAAGGATACCTAAGGTAGAGGCCAGATGCTCAGCATTCCCTCCTCTTATTATTTATTCTCCTAACGTAATGTGATTAGAGAATGTATTCGAAGGAGAAAGCAAATTTTTAAAGTAAATTATGTTTCTCCGAAAATACTTACCCAGTCACATTACTTAAAAACCCTCCCATCAACCCTGCCATGTGAGCATCTGCATTAATGTCTCGCTCAGCTAAAAACTGGCAACACCTGTTGGTATCAAAGGGAGGTTACTGCCCTTTGTCTCTAAATATAGGCTATAAGACAATTTTTGTTTTTTAGTAGGGCTGGATTCGTGAGATAGCAGGCTAATATTCCTAACATAATGTGATTGGGTAAGTATTCTCGGAGAAACATAATTTACTTAAAAAATTTGCTTTCATTTTGTTTCCTTTTATTTACCAGACATGCATAGCTCACATTTTTAGAGGTGCATGGGATTTAATAGAGGCTGAAAAGATCTATTTTGTTGTTCAGCATACATGAATATCATTATCTTATTGTAAAATGATGCCATAACTAATGTAAAGATAAATATCTGATTTGGTTATTAATAACTTATAATAAATAGAATAAAATGTTGTTAGTTCAATTTTGTTATGTGAAGCTTCAGTCAGTATCAATTTAATGACAGTATTAATTTTGTAATAAAACTTTTCAAGCTGACTTGTAAGGTTAGAATATTTGTTGTTGGTTTCAAGTGGTCAGTTCATAGGGATATTTATTGTTGGTTTCAAGTGGTCAGTTTGTAGGAATAGTCATTGTTAGTTTCAAGTGATCAGTTTCTATCCTTTTTGTGATGGAATATTAATATGCAGTTTCATAAAATAAAAAGTGAAAAAAAGTACATTTATATGATCATTTTAACTTTAGCAGATAGTTTACAAAATGTCCTCATTCTGCTTTGAGAAAGTTTTAAGATTTTCATGTTTTGTCATGCCTTTCTCCAGCATTCCATATCTGTGGCAACTAGCATGTGAACATAAAACTTATGTCAGCAATGAACTAATGCCACCTCATACATATAAAGAAAATTTGAGAGGGGGCAGAAAACAGACACTGTTTGGTACTGTATCATCTTTTGGTACAAGCTTGATTGTATATGTTAGGTGCTAGCTTTACTTAAGCAGAATTTATAAAATAATTGGGCACCAGAATTAAAGACAGTATAAAAATATGCAAGTAATTACCCCAAAGGTGTCATTTTTATTTTAAATCAGATGTCTGGAATAGTATCCCCACCAAATCTGGCACATAATATGCTTCACAATGTTCCACATATACTGGTACACATGTGCATATTGCAGTAAATTTGACTTGGTGCATTTAAACATTTACTGCCTACAAAAACTTGGGGTCAATCAATATGTTACGAGTCCATGCTTTTAAAATAGTAACAGAAAAGAGTGAAAGACAACAAGCTTTGTAAAATTTAACAAATAATTTATTTCCCTAGAATGCAAAGTGAAAATGAGAAAAAAGAACTTACGGTATTGCAAATTAAAACCCAGAATAACCCAAGAATTACAGATACAAGTCCTAGTAATTTAAAGTCCTGAATAAAACTCAGCACAAGTCCCGAAGAAATCCAAAACTGAAGGCGATGAATTGTCTGTTATAGCTTATAGAGTGTTGATGTTTCAACAGTCTTTTGTTGAATCAGAGTAACATAATTCCGGGTTTGAATTCAGTATATATTCCAGTGAATGTCTTTATCCAAGAATTTTATCAGAGCACTTTTGTATTTCCAGAGAAAATAATCACTTGAATTCAGTAATTTGAAAAAAATAAAATTCAGTCCAACTGGTCACAACATAATACAACATGAAAGTGCTAGATGTTAAAGCACGAATGACCAAGTCCTCACAATCACAAGATTTTATAGTTCTCTACTAGACCTCAGTTCATAATTAGCATTTTCTATTTAAAAAAAGCCCATTACCTAATGAAAAAAACCTTCGAGAATAATCCAGATGTTTACAAAACAATAACCTGGATTATGTATAATTCTCTTAGGAAACTCAAAAACTTTGACCCAAATAAACATATTTACTTCATCTGTTAATAATGATCCTGATGTTAAGCCCATACACAGAGAGAATAATTTAGCTATGTAACAGTTGTTTACACAAAATGAAATTAAAAAAGTCAGTCAGGTCAAGCAGAAATGAAATCAGTTTTGGACAAGGTCAAGACCAGCATACAATGTTACATTACAATAGCATATAATGAAATAAATAAAAAATTTAAAACTATCAAACAAACCATTAAATTAAATATACATAACACAATATTGGAACATAAGTTGCTGTTAAGTTGGAAAAAGTTAAGAGTTTTTATTACTTTTGCTGAAGAGATTCAAGAGACTTATAAATTTCCACATCTTGGTCCATCTAGCTTCCTGAAGATCTGATCATAAACTCAGTTTCACTGATACAGTGAACAGTTTCTACTAAATATACACAAGGGTTCTACAGAACAATTTACAAAACTTAATAAGTGTTATATTTCATTATGTGTCATTATTGATATGACATTCCGCATACAAATTTTGTATTGGAGGTGGGATTGGGTGGTCTGTTGTCCATCTGTCCATTAGCACAAGTTTGTCATTACTATTCCTCCTGAGTGGCAGAGTGGTCTAAAGTGCTCACCGTTACGGATCACTGCCATCTCACCTCTGTCTGCGTAGGTTTGAGTCTCGGGTTCGGCCAATGTGGGTATGTGAGAAAGCTTACCAGTAGTTTCTCGTGGGTCAGTGGTTCTTTCCAAGGTTTTTCTGGGTTCTTTCTCCACCATTGATACTGACCGCCATGTATAGCCTATCTTGTGCTGAAAAACGGTGTTAAACCCTACAACAACAACAACAACAACAACTATTCTTCCTAAACTGCTTGGGATTTCCATGAATCTTTGCACTCACACATTCATCCCATAGTGTGGTTAGTCATAAACGAAATTGGTTCTGCATGGACATCAGATATAGCCACCATTATGACCCTCTTCAGAATTTTGTTATCACTATTCCTCCTGAATGGATGGTCATTTCAGCATGCTTTTTTCACTAAAAAAATTTCTTGTGATGTCTAATTGGTCCTAAATGAAAATGGTGCCAATGTAATGCCCAGTATGGCCACCATGGCAAACCATCTTGAAAGTCTTGGTATTGCAACTCATGCTAAATGTAAAGTCATATTGATGTGGGAGTTTTATCAGAGCAGAGTGCTTTTTATGATATCTTGTTGATCCTAAATGAAATGGTGCCAGTCAGACATCCAATATGGCCATTAAGAGCAACAGTCATGAAAAATTTGTTATTGCTACTCCATCAGAATGGACAGTCATATGAACGTGAGGTTTTCACTAAAAGATTTTTTATTTTGTCTGCTTGGATCTGAAAATGATGCTGATCTGACATCCATTATGTCCACTACAGCTGCCAGAAAGTTATATTGACATGAGGTTTTCACTGGAAGACTTCTAATGATGTCTCATTGATCTCAAATGAAATTGTTGCCTATCTGATGTCCAATATGGCGACCATATTAGCCACCTTCAAAATTTTGTGTTTGCTACTGCTTCAGAAGTCTTTCTGTGATAAAAATGGTGCTGATCGGGTATCAAATATGGATGCCATGGCTACGATCTTGAAAAACTCGTTATCACTAAAGTCATTTTGATGTAGGATTTTCAAGACAAGACTTCTTATAATGTCTGCTTGGTCCTAAATGAATATGGTGCCAATCTAACATCCATTATGGCCACCACAGCAGCCATCTTGAAAATTTTTATATTGCTACTCTTCCTAAGGGGAAGGTCTTATAATCATGGGGCTTTCACCAGAAGACTTCCCATAGTCTCTTGTTGGCCCTGAATGAAAAGAGTGTTAATCTGATGTCCAATATGGCTATAATTGTTGCCATCTTGAAATTCCTGTTATTGCCACTCCTCCTGAATGTATGGGAATTCACATAGGCTTTTCACCAAAAGGCTTCTAGTGATGTCTAGTTGGTCCTAAATGAAAATGATACTGATTTTATCACCGATATGGCCACCACAGTGGCTACAATGAAAATATTAATGCTAAAAATATCAGAGATGGTATCAACACTCAGTGGTTAAAAAGAAGAAATGGTCTTATCTTGAAAACCTGGAAAATCTTTTTGGTCAGCTGAGCATCATTCCCGTTGAGTGATTTTATTATATGACATGTGTAATCTTACCTCATGACATCACAAATACACTTTACTTCACAGGTATTTTAGTCATAATGGAAAGATTGGTGGTGGAGCAGAGGGCAGACGTTCTCTTTGTTTTACTTGTATAACAACCTGTAACACAGAGGTTCCCCCCACCCCACCCCCACCAGCAGTCTCCGTCATTATGGCCCAGTATTCCTTGTGTTTGCTAAACTCTTGATGTGATTTTCTTCAGTTACATCAGCATATTTGTCATGTGTTAAAGGTGCATTTCAAACATATTTAATGAAACTTCTGAATAATTTAAATTGCAAACTATAGAAGTTAATGTTTAATTAACTCCATACATTATATTTTTAAATGGGCACACTCACATGAAATTCTTTATTTATGACTTTCAAAAACTGTATCACAATATTATAATGTTATTTGTGCCAATGACACTGTTGTAGCCAACTTTATCACAGTATGGTCACAGATTGATAGTGATTCACACTTCAATTTGGATAGGTTGTGTTGGCAGCAGGGTACAGAACATACGAAGCAATAAATGCAGCCATGAAGAGACCGACAAAAATGTGCTGGTCTGTCAACAGGGGTGAGGGGATGCCACCAGTTCTCAGCTGTGAAGGTATGAGACGTGAAAAATAAATGTATTATTTTATTATTTTGCCTCTGTTTGCTGATGAGCATTACATTAACTGCATAGATATCAATGATGTTAACATTTTGAGTTGTTGTGATATTGTAAGACTTATAAAGAGACCAATTTCTGTATGAGGAGATAAATCTCCTGACAAGTATCTTATGATTTCAACTTTACAACTGCAGATATCCTCAAGAGCTTAAAAATATTCTTATGTTATTAAATGAGACCTTCATAATTTGCAGAAATAAAAGTTGGCGCTCACATAAGTATGTTTTTTGATACTCTGGAACAGGGAACAGACTCGCATTTTATCCCACTTTTGTATTGGTGTAAAATGTTAACATGTATATTTGTCTTAAACGAGACATTTGATTTTAAATTCTGCAAAATCCTCTAATTCATTCTAATCTTTAGATGTTTCATTTGTCTTGTTATTTTTTTGTGGTTGATTGTCCATATACTGGATTCCTACTGAAAAATGTACATGGGTAGACAATATCACATAAATAAATCAGTGATTTGGGGGACAGGAGCAACATTACTCTTTTTTTACAAGGGACAAAAAGTAAGTGGCCAAAGTAGATTATTTCATAAAACAAAGTTGCCACTTGGGAAAATTAATAGCCAGTGGCTACTAGTATTGGGAACATAACATATGGAAGAAAAAATAACTGTAAAAGAGTAATATGTACATTGCATGCATGGTATAGTGGCTGAGTGTTGACTTGCAAGGAAAAGTCAACATTATGTCAGTGGGTGTACCATCATATTCAACAACAATGTTATAATAGTAAGCTAAATTATCTTGCTGTTATATCTTATGATTAAATAACAGACGGGTTTAAATGTTAGATGACGGATTTATTAAAAAACACCAATGTTTTTAGCAAAACACAGGTAAGATTATTTCATGAAGAAACAATCTGCCCTGTGTGGAATAATCCACTTGGTCTGTGATCCACTACTATAATGGGAATTTTTTATATTTGTGTTTATCAGATTTTATGGTGCTGCATATAATGACATTTTAGTTGGTTCTAAAATTTATTAATATGTCTTCCTTCATGGAAGGGTCTTATTGTCTCCCCAGATGAATAATTGTTGGGTGTTTCAATTTGCAACCAATCAGACTACTAAAATTTGTATCCCCTGTATCATTTATGCATTTTATCAGTACAATAACCAACAAAATACCATATTAATTGTGTTGTTTCAACAGGTCTAGGGGAGCCAGCCTATTTCTACATTGAAGCGGTGTTTGCATTGAATGGTTTGATGATGAGCGTTTTCTTCTTGTTTGGCACCTATTTAAGGTACACTTATGATTTCTTATACAAGTAGAAATCATAGTGTATATTTTATTATAAATATTTACTCAAATGGAGAAATTTGAATAATATAATATATCTGGTATAATGTCTGATGTTAATCAATATATAAATTTGAGAAAACTAAAAAGAAAAACATCTGTTATTTTCCTGCATTTTCTTCTTATGTTATGTTGAAGTGACGAAATAACTTTTATTGTAAAGCATAAAGTAATAGCAGGAAGAAGAGGAAGAAGAGATGCATGTTAAATTTAAATGCTGATGATGTGTATTTATCATAGAAGCATGTATATCCATTAATCCATCCATCTCTAGACTTATTGTTTCATCTGCCCATGACTGATCATATTTTCATCTGTAAATTCTACTTCAGAATGATGATTGTGATAAAAGATCAAACAACAATAACAATAACCACAACTTGAACAATTAAGCGAGTTCTGATAGTAGTGCCTACACATCTTTGTATTTACAGTGAAACACGTTTGAGTTTGCTAGTCAAGTTGAAACAGAGTTTGTTAAAAACATGACTTTGGATTATGTTTTGAAATGAATAGACTGGTTTCCTTCCCTTTCAAAGTCAGAGAAACAGACATAGGAAAAAAACTAACCATATTGGAGGAATCAGAGTAATTACAATCTCCATTTTCCTTTGGAGACCAAAAATTCTTATTTCCTCAAACCAGTCAGTTTAACAGCTTTAAATGTAAAGATAGTAATACATGACTTAAATAAAATGAAGCATTCAGTAAAGAATAAATAAATGTTCCATACAATACGCTGATCATTCCTGGACACAGGCTAAAAACATTTTGTAGTGTGACAAGTTTCCTAATATATCTCAATGTCAGTTAGAATACACAAAACAGCAAACTGAGCTCACTACCTAGGTTTCACCTATTTCATACAAAATACTAATTAAATAATTTTGTTTTAACAGTGGAAGTATATTTGGTGGTGTGCTAGTTGTCTGCTCCTTCTTCTACAATCATGGAGAGGTAAGTTAATCTTCCGATGTGTTTTGCCATCTTGTCTTTCTTAGCTTACCATATTTTCTCTGTCTTCTCACCCTGTTAAATTTTGGATATAAAGTATTGGGCAAAATCAATATGTAATGCCTTGTATAGTATTTTGCTTTGGGTCACAACCAAAGAATACCTAGTATCTCAAGTTTGAGCAAACATCTCAGTGCCTTTGCCTGTAATTGAACAGTAACAATGTTCAGTTGATTTGGTTATGAATACTCAGGCGTAAGTATGTCAGAAAATACTTGTACTTAACAAGAAATATTTAATGTGATCAACTTATCACCAACTAAAATAATTTAAAATCCTTTATATCAATTGTTGTGAAAGATTTGCCTGCACTGTCCTTTTGTTATGATGACCATTTTATGCAGGCTGCCATCTCAGTCCAAAAAGGTTGCCCAGCACGGGGATCAAATATGTGTGTGACAGTCAATTTACAACAATGTCAGAGTGATTTGAGAGGACATTTTATCATGTTGAATTTTTATTTAGTTTTTGGAATTATAAGAATTTATATGAAGCTTATTTAAACTTGTTTCTTCTTTTATCGGCTTGATTCAATTAATAAAAATATGATTGGTTGTCAGTGTAGACATCATTACATTAGAACCCACATTAATGTGCTTCTTAATCGTGTGTTGGTCATAGTTTTGATTAAAGATATCTAACATTAATATCAGTATTTTAATTAGCAGCCATGATCCCCCATTTTTTCTCATTAAACAGTAGAGAAAGATCAAATTTGTAAATTTACAGGAATCTTGAAACAAACAAAAAGTTATTGTCATTATTGTGTATTAGTTGATAGGGTTACCATAGTTACTCTATTGTGTACAGTTGATAGGGATAACATAGTTGTATTGTGTACAGTTCATTATGGGTTCTGTAGTTATTGTACAGTGAACAGTTGATTAAGTTTACTTTAGTCATTGTCCTGAGGATAATTAACCAGTTTTTTACTTGAGAAACCAGTGAACTTATTAGAAAAAAATGAAATAAAGTAAAGAGAAAAAAGACAAAAGAAAAGTGGAATGATGTCAAATAGGTCATGTTTTTGTAATGTATTAGTCACACTTGCAGTACTGATTATTTATTGCTGGTTACTTGAAGTATTTAACCCTCCCATGTTCTCAAAATACAATACTGTACAAACCCCTAAAGGGGGCCCCGAGTGGCCGAGTGGTCTAAAGCGCTCTCCGTTACGGATCACTGCCATCTCACCTCTGTCTGCGTGGGTTCGAGTCTAGGATTC